>JARHVA010003086.1:605000-897500 GCA_037957365.1 Torreya grandis
AAAACTACTATTTGTACAGATAGTTAGTTAACGAACTGAGTGTTTGCATGTTGAGGGCTAATTATAGTCTCGAGCTGTGGATCTAATTATTGTAATTAGATGTCTAATTATTGTTTGCATGAGATCTATATAATAGACTCATGGGCTGTATTGTAAACTTGTGCTAGAGAGTAAGAGAGCAAAATAAGCTCCTTCAGATTGAAGAGAGCATGGTGTGTTCCTCTTAGTGCCACAGTACCAAGTGTGGGTGCTGATTTGGAGAGTCAAAAGGGCTCTTCATGTATGTATGATCTTGGTCAATAGGTGTGCAAGGCCACATTTGGAGATCTACATGGGTAAGTAAGATCATTGACTTGCAAGTGTATGTGTGTGCATGGTCTAGGTTTGCAGGTGTCCAGAACCAAGTTGATTTGCAGGTGGCAGCAAGATCAAGGTGACATCAACACAATAGGGAGCAAGATCAGGCAGGATCTACTTGGAGTACAGTGTGTACTCGATTAGAGAGAAAAGAAGAAGGCAAGGGAGTTCCTTCTAAAGTAAGATCATTTGGGTTGCAGGTTGTTGCAGTTCATGGGAGATCTACTTAGAGTGTGTTGTGCACTCAGTTGAGTATGTTTGTATACTCGATGTACTGATAGTAGTGGATACTGACTAGTGGAGGTGAACACCAACTCTGTGTTTGAATTCTATGTTCAAACCATAAGAGAGAGAGAACTCTTGATTGAGAATTACTGTACACTTGAGGTGTGGGAATCCTCTGAGAGGTGTGGAGAAGAAGTGGCATCTTTTTTATTGTATTTTATTTCTAAATGAGTATTAATACAAGTTGTGCATTATCTCTCATATTTTGTGTTATTTCTAAATTCTAGTTACTTGTTACTTCTGGTTAATTCTGTATATTTTAAGTTGCATATATAAGGTAATCAATTGTTGCTTCTGGGTCCTAATAGTGGAATCAAAGCTATTTGTTGTTCTTGGGTTCTTGACAAATTGTATCAGAGCTAAGGTTGCAGGGAGTAGGTTTGTGTTTGATTACAAGTCACTCTCAGGGGTTGTTGATTGAGGGGGAGTATAGCAATGGCAGAAGAAAGTAAGCTAAGAATGGAGGAATTGAAAAGAATGAATGGTCACTTATGGTGTTATGGAAAGAAAGAGTAGGTAAAAAAATATTGTTGGTTGGTAGAAGATTAGCATGAAGGAACTGAAGAAGCAGATGTTGCAGGTGTGGTTACACAGGATGCTCTAATATGTTTCTTGGATAAAGTAGAATCTTGTTTTATAGATTCTGTTGCCTCTTTCCATGCAGTTTGAAATAGAGTATTTTTCCATGTTAAGGTCCTTGGAGACTTTGGAAAGATTTATTTAGGGGCTGGTGTGCCTTGCCAAAGATTTGGCAAAAGGGAAGTGAAGCTAAAATTACAGGTGGCCAACACATGGGTGTTGAAGGAGGTCATGCAGGTCCCAGTCTTGAAGTTGTGGCTAATTTCTTCAAGAAAGTTGGGTGATGAGAGATGCACAAGAACTCTCACAGCGGATGCACTTGAATTAGCTAGTGGTAAGAAAGTGGGTACTCTTTATCTACTTGCTTATATTAATGATTCTTCTTCTATTGCAGAGACGTGGCTTTGTAGGCTTGGTCACATGAGCAAGAAGGAGATGCATGTTCTTAAGAGGAAGTCATATGCCTTTGATAAACTTAAGAACTGGAAAGCCTTGGTGTTTATGGAGGAGATGGCAGACAAAGATCAGTGGAGAAGGCTGAGTAACTCTGAGTAGAGCAGTTTGGATAGGGATTTGATTCAAGAAAGCTCGCTGTAAAAAGTCATCACTCACAAGTGAACATAGGTACCGGCATCAGTCAGAAAGAACTGGCATCAAATAGATAGGTGTCGATGTCGATCATGTGCAGACCAAAGTCAGTGGTGTCAAGTAGGGTAAGACTAACATTGGTCAGGAGGAACGATGTCGGCGATAGTAAGACCGACATCGGTCAGGATGACTGACATCGGTAGTAGGTAGACATCGATGTCAGTGGGGTCGGTAGTCAGGATAGTCACATGGAACTGACATCAGTCGGATGCAGACTATGTGGTGATCGAGGTTGGTCACTGTAACAGATTTTGGGCAGATAGCAAGCTGTCATGGAGTCTCAAACACCCATATGGAGGACTAAAGGGGTAAGTAAGCCTCAAATTTGTTGTTCATCTTCTTTATACTCGTTGCTCACTACAGAGCAAGAAGGATCTAGGAAATAGTGGGAGCATGGTAGGAATATGATGCAGAACCAAACAGGAGATTTGGTAGGGTTGCCAGCTGGTATGAAAGCACTGCAAGATGAATGGATACCTTAGTTAAAGAATAGAGAGAATGGATATGCGAGATGGAAGGCCAGGTCATACGGTCTTGAGGTAGCTATAGGATAGTGGTACAGGTTTGACTGGTGGATGACAAAGCATGGCTTTAATCAATGTCAGTGTAACTACTATGGTTTTCTTTACCAGGGTGGGTGATGATTGCAACATCATCTTATTACTATATGTTGTGTGTTTGCTTGATGCAGGGTTACACATGCAGGGTTGCTGAGCTAAGGTAAAGTTAGTTCGATGGTATGTCATGAGGAATTTTGAGCAGCAAAATTATTTGACATAAGTGTGTTCTAGAGACATGGAAGATCACAGGTTGATTTTGTCTCTAGATGATTGTGTGATACCGGTTAGCATGTCGATGGTTGGATAGTTCACAGAACAGGGTCTTGATTCACATGATGAGGTTAAGTACATGCGTACTAGACTTGGGTTGCACACTCAGTGGGAGCTATCAAAATATTTGGAGCTGATCCAAGAAAGAAGCACTGGAGGGTAGTTCAGTGGATTCTCAAGTTTATGAGAGGGACCAGTAGCAGGGATTCATGCTATGCAGGGTCAAGTTCTTTTTTACATGTGTTTGTAGATGCAGATGCGGTAGGTTACTTGGATGACACGAGGTGCACCACAAGTTATGTGGTGGTTGGTCTTTAGGGTTGATCTTGAAGAGGGATACAAGCTAAGAAATAGATTAGATGGAGTACAGGTACAGTGTAGCTATTTATCTCCAAGTGGGAGATTGTTAGGTTGTGGAGCTAAAAGCTTCACTAATGCAAATAGGGGAAGATGTTGCAGAGAGTTTGCTGAGTGTCACAGACACCGGCGTCAGTCAGGCCAACTGACATCACCAAGGTGAAGACAGAAGAGCAACCAACATCAGTCAGAAGTCGGCTAGTGTCAGTCACTTCTAGGTAAATAGGGACCGACATCGGTCGCCTGTGCGATTCAAAACTGCCAATTTCATAGATAGTTAGTTAACGAATCAAGTGTTTGCATGTTGAGGGCTAATTATAGTTTTGAGCTATGGATCTAATTATTGTAATTAAATGTCTAATTATCGTTTGCATGAGATCTATATAATAGACTCATGGGTTGTATTGTAAACTTGTGCTAGAGAGTAAGAGAGCAAAATAATCTCCTTCAGATTGAAGAGAGCATGGTGTGTTCCTCCTAGTGCCATAGTACTAAGTGTGGGTGCTGGTTTGGAGAATCATAAGGGTTCTTCATGTATGTATGATCTTGGTTGGCAGGTGTGCAAGGCCACATTTGGAGATCTACATGGGTAAGTAAGATCATTGAATTATAGGTGTATGTGTGTGCATGGTCTAGGTTTGCAAGTGTGCAGAACCAAGTTGATTTGCAGGTGGCAGCAAGATCAAGGTGATAGCAACACAACAGGGAGCAAGATCAGGTAGGATCTACTTGGAGTACAGTGTGTACTCAGTTAGAGAGCAAAGAGGAAGGCAAGGGATTTCCTTCCAAAGTAAGATCATTTGGGTTACAAGTTGTTGCAGTTCATGGGAGATCTACTTGGAGTGTGTTTTACACTCGGTTGAGTATGTTTGTATACTCGGTGTATTGGCAGTAGTGGATACTGACTAGTGGAGGTGAACACCAACTCTGTGTTTGAGTTTTGTGTTGGGACCGTAAGAGAGAGAGAACTCTTGATTGAGAATTACTATACACTTGAGGTGTGGGAATCCTCTGAGAGGTGTGGAGAAGAAGTGGCATCTTCTTTATTGTATTTTCTTTTTGAATGAGTATTAATACAAGTTGTGTATTGTCTCTCATATTCTGTGTTATTTCTGAATTCTAGTTACTTGTTACTTCTAGTTAATTCCACATATTTTAAGTTGCATATATAAGGTAATCAATTGTTGCTTCTGGGTCCTAATAGTGGAATCAGAGCTATTTTTTGTTCTGGGGTTCCTGACACAAGGTATGATATGACAAAAATATGTGTTGTCTGCAAGAATTAAGTTACTATGGACATGGATCAATGTTTTGATGGAGATAAGAAGGTAAATAAGTGAAACTAGGTTCAAAAAGGTGTTCAATAATACAATAGTATTCAAGGGGACTTAATTACAATAACGAGGATCCAAAGAAAGGTGAAGACCTATAAGAAAGGTAAAATACTTGAGAGAATATAATTTTTATTATGCCATGCAAAGGCAATGTACTTGAATATAATAAACCATGTTTATTGATTGTATAGAAAAATCATAGTATAAGAACCTTGTGTTAGTATAAGGAGTTAAATGTGTGGCATGAAAAATCAAGGAAGGCTATAATGCCTAAAGGAGACCTAGAAGACCTAGATGAGTAAACCTATAAGATACCTACTTACATCAAATGATGATGGAGTGATTAGGGATGATGTGGGATGGTGAGGGTCAATGGTAGAGTGATGAGGGATGATAAGGATCAATGAGGGAGTAATTAGGGATGATGATGGATGATGAAAGAGTGAATACAGATTATGAGGGATGAGGAGGGAGTGATTAAGGATGATAAAAGATCATGATGGTCAATGACGGAGTGATTAGGGATGATAAGGGAGTGATTAGATATGATGAGGTACAATGAAGGACAATGAGGTAGTGATTAGGGATGATGAGGTATGAGGAAGAAGTGATTAGAGATGATGAGGGATGAGGAAGTAATGATTGGGAATTA
This sequence comes from Torreya grandis, assembly GCA_037957365.1. Lineage (NCBI taxonomy): Eukaryota > Viridiplantae > Streptophyta > Pinopsida > Cupressales > Taxaceae > Torreya > Torreya grandis. Next base: position 610,043 of record JARHVA010003086.1, read on the forward strand.
TGAGGGATGAGGAGGGAATGATGAGGGATGGTTAAGGTAAATGGAGGAATGATTAAAGATGATAAGGGAATGATTATAGATGACTAAGGATAGTGAAGGTCAATAAGGGAGTGATTAAGGATAACGGTGAATGATGAGAGAGTGATTAAGGGTGATGAGGGATGAGTAAGAAGTGATCAGGGATGAGGAAGGGATGATGAGAAATTAAAATTAAAAGAAAGTGATCATTTGATGTGTGTAGGTCATCAATGTGACCTATCTTACCCCAATCACACCACTTTAGATCAAGTTCAAGTTGAGTGGTTTGTAAAATTTAATTTTGAGAAAGCTAAGACTACTAGAAATTCTAGGAAGAAATCCATAAGGCATAAGAACCTAAAAAATTTCTATATATTTATCAAAAAATGACATCAATTGTATAAGTTATGCCTTAAAATATATAGGTTCAATATTGAGACATGTAAAATGCCTAAATATTAACCATATTGGATTAAATGAAAAACTATTTTCCACATCATAAGTTATGCAACTATGAGACCAACTCTATTAGATATAGAGTGACCCTAATTTATTATATTGACTAAAATATATTTAAATTATAAGGAATATAAATGTAACAATACAAATGTAATTGTATACTTTAAGTAAATATTACTTTCTTGTAGATATTTTTGTGATTTTAGGTGTAAAGTAATAGGAATGCATAGAAATTACTAATAATGCATATAAATTATATCATGTATGCATTATAGTACACATGTGTTATAGCATGCACACATTATTGAAAATGGAATTCAAAAACTCAAACTTTTTCAGTCAAAAATGGCTCGGATTCTTGAGCTAAAATCTTCAACCTTTAAATATACAATCGAGTCTAAGATTTTTGATATAAAACAACAAATTTTAACTTCCATAGCTAAATACACTATGGATTTTTAACAAAAAATCAAAAACTTATTACCATGACAATGAACACATTCTCCGTTTTCTATATATATGGTCTTTTAATAATTTTTAGACTATTTTAAGGGTTCAAACTATGTTGATTTCTAATTATACCTTTTTTATCCCACCACACGTTGCAAGTAATTTGTCTTTCATTTATCCAAGTGCAAAACAAATTATATGTTCACAAACTAGGCCTAATTCTACACACATATTAAAAAACTCACTTTTGTTAAGGAACTTAGGGGTGACTACATGGCCAAATAGCCATTTATTTTTCCTTTTTTAGGGTCTACTTATTTTAAAAATCAATAAAAAAATATTCATTTAAAAATTATAAAAAAATATAGGTCACAAACTAGAAGATCTTATCTAAATATTCTCAAAAGGGTTTCAAACAATATTAAACTATGATAAAAAATGGTGGGCCACATGACTATCTATCTACTCTATTATCTTAAAAAAAAGGAGATCCTCTTCAAATTTCAGATGTTTGTCCTATCAACTCTTAACCATTTTTCAAAAAAATAGTGTTTTTGAAAAAAGACTCAAAATTTAATAATTTATGTTCTCATACCATCTTCAAATTTTGAGAGTATCCATAACAAATTATATATAATTTCATATTTATAAAATTTTAGGAGAATCGTATACATGGGTAGCCCCTTTTTTATCTCCCAATTTTGTGCACTTATCCAAATTTATTCTAACTTCTTATTTAAACTATTGTATGTGCTTTAAAAATCCTTCTACATCATCACTAACTCATTTTAAAATTATTAATTGCACCAAATCTAAAACACCCATTAGATTTCTACCATAAACAATCTAAAATGGTGATTTACTTGTTGATATATTCACTAAACTATTATATACAAGTTCAATTTGTGGTAATGCCAAGTCTCATTGCTTCGGATTCTATCCAACTACACATCTCAACAAATTTTCTAAACTCTTGTTTACAACTTTTGTCTATCCATCTATTTGTGTGTGGTATGCACTACTAAATTATAACTTAGTTCTTGTCTTCTTGCATAAATTCCTCCAAAAATGACATATAATTTTTGTGTCTATATTTGAGTTAATGGTTTTTGGAACATCATGAAATATCACAACATCCTTGAAAAATAGTTTTGCTACTCTAGTAGCATCATTGGTTTTCTTACATGCAGTCAAATGAACCATCTTTGAAACCATGTCTACAAAAACAAAAATTAAAACATTATCTCTATGTGTGTTATGTAATCCCAACATGAAATCCACACTCAAATTTGTCCATGGTTCTCTTAGAACTAGTAATGGCATTTACAACCATGTATTTTGAGTATGGTCTTTAGCCATTTGAAAAATCTTGCATATTGAGATGTATCTTTGAACATCTCTTTTTATCTTTGGAAAAAGTAACTTCTCTTTCACTAAATATATTTTCTTAGTCTTACCAAAACGTCCATACAAACCACCACTATGCATTTCACTTATAATATTGTCATTTAGATACCCAATTGGAATACCTAATTGTTTTCCCTTTAAGAGACAACCATCATGCATAAGGTACTCATCATAAATATTACTTGTCTCACCTATTAATGGATTTTTGTATTGCTCAGATATCTTTTCAAAATGTGGATCAATATCATATAGTTCCTTAACAATTTCAAATCCAACTACAACACTAACCATAGTAGTTAATAATTTCACTCTCCTACTCAAAGCATTAGCGACTTGATTCTTCTTTCTTGATTTATTCTTCAACATAAAATATATCCATATAATAAATAAACCCACTTTGTATGTGTACTATTTAACTTCTTTTGATTGTTTACATATTTCAAGGCCTCATGATTTATAAAGAGGATAAAATCCTTAGGCAAAAAGTAATGCCTTTAACTTATTAATGCTTATATAATGGCATAAAAATTCAATATCATATGTAAAAAATTTATTTTTTTATCTTGTTAAATTTCTCACTAAAATATGTTATTGGCCATCCTTCTTGACTCAACACAAAACCAATTCTCACATTTAAAGCATCACATTCAAGCTGAAATACTTTGTTAAAATACAATAATTTACTAAAATAGGTTTTTCTATAATCTTATTTTTCAATAATTCAAAGCTTTTATTTATTTCCTTTGTTAACAAATATTTTTTTCCTCTTGTATAATCTATTATTGTTTCAACAATACTACTAAAATTCTTAATGAACTTTTTATTAAATGTTGCTAAACCATGAAAAATTCTTACCTATGTGATGATCTTTAGAATTGAACACTTAACAATTGCCTTTACATTTTATTCATCCATTCTTACACCATCTACTAAATCTATAAACTCATGCCAAATTTTTCTACATAAACTTTCACTTCTTCAGATTTGTGTAGAGCTTCTCCTTTCTTAATAATTTAACACTATTATTAAATTCCTTAAGATATATCCTTTACTTTACTTTATATAAAAATATCATCAAAATAAACCACCATAATCTTACTAATGTAATTAGGTCTAACTATTCCATCACCCTCATAAATGTGTTGGGTTCATTAGATAATCTAAATGGCATCACCATCCACTCATATAAGGCATTCCTAGTATTTGATAGTGTTTTCCATTCATCTCTTTCATGAATATGAATATGATAATATCCCCTTATTAGATCAATATTGATAAATTATTTTGCTCTTGCAAGCACATCCATCATATCATCTAAACGAGATATATGATATATGTATTTGATGGTAATTATATTTATTTCTCTACTATCCACACACATCCTCCATCCCCCATATTTATTTGGAGTTAGAAATGTTGGTGTACCACATTGACTCATGCTCTCCCTTACTACATATTTTCTCACCAATTCATTAACTTGTTTATTCAATTTTGTATGATATGTTAGACTCATCTTATAAACCATTTTATTAAAAAGAATTGATTCTAGAATCAAAAAAATATAAGGTTGAATGTATCTCTTTGGTGGTAAAACATATAGTAACTTATCAAGTATAGCATTTACATATTCTTTCAACACTTATGATCCTTTTGTTGTTATTTTCACCACTTCTATGTCTTATTTATTTTCTCTTAATTCATAACAACAACCTATCATCTCCATGTCTTTGATAAATTATTTTGTGGAAAACATGCCTCACGTCTACCCTTATTCTTTAAGAGGTAGTAAAACTACTTTTGTAGCACCTTTCTAGAAAGTATATGTATTCTTTGCTCTATCAATAATTAAAATTTTTGTCATATTTCCATATCCTTCCCAACAACACATGACATGAATCGATTAGAATAAAATCACACCATATTTCATATTTATAAGTTTTTCCTATAGAAAACTTAATCAAACACCTTCTATCTATTACAACTTCATTTTCTTTCTTAAACCATGAAATCCATTAAAGATAGGGATGCTTTTCACATTTGAAAACTAGTTTCTCTACCATTTATTTATAAGCCATATTTTCAAAACTACCACCATATATAATTAATTTACATATATTACCTCCCAAAGTACACATTATTCAAAAAATATTTGTTCACAACCATGCATCATCACCTTCCTTATTTCACACTATTTTTTCCTTGGAGATATCATTGTTCTCCTCATCATGAGATTTCACCCAATGTTTGTTACTAAAACATATGCATTTTTCTCTTATGTTTTAGTCTCTACTAAATTCACTCTTAGGAGATCATCTTCTCTCCCTTTTTTTTTCCTGATAGTGTGGACACTCAAATACCCTATGCCCTTATTTTCCACATCTGTAACAAATATAAGACTTGCGTTGATTTGGAAAACACCCTTGAGCACCACCATAGCCTTATCCTCTCTGAAATCCTCTTTCTCTTTGTTTGTATTGAAACCCTTGTATATTATCTTCTTTTTTTGATGCACCATGGGAAGATCCTCCTCTAGTAGAATTAAACCCACCTCATACCTTTATTGGAGTTGATTGTTGTCTTCTTCACCAAGTTGATCTTATGAAAGTCTATGTATTTTATTTTTCTTCTTCTTTCAAAGCTAATTGATAAGCCTCCTCCATGTAAAGTATTATATATATACTCAATTAATATTGAATATAAAACTCTAAACTATTTACATACCTTGCTGGCATCTACTCTTTTGATTTGTCATGCTTCACTCATATGGAATGTCTTTAAAACTCATATTTATACTCTTGTATATTGTGATCCTTTTGTTTTAAATTATAGAATATTTTGTATTGGGTTTTTGCATGATCCACTAGAATAAATTTTTCCCTCAACTTATCTATCTTACTCCATGTGTTGATTTTCTCTTTACCCTTTTTCTGTCTCTCTTTCTATAGGTGATACCACAAAATCATTGTGGGAGCCTTCAATTTAATGTATGAAAATTTTACCTTATTATCTTCTCTTAGAGTTTTTCATTTGAGAAAAACATCCATGCTATTTAACCAATCTACCATCTCTTTTGGTTTTAAACTACCTCCATAATCTGCAATGTCAACCTTGATTCCTTCTTTATAAATCCATAACCATCCTATCTTCCATTGATGGTGGATGTTCTCATTTCTCCTATTAAATTTCATCTTCGTGATCTGTATCTTCTTTTATTTCATCTTCTTCTTGCCTTTATCTTTGATTTGTGATGATTATGGTTAGTTGTTCCACTTGTTTCTACAACTCTTGCATAGTCTTGCTCATTTGAACAATTCCTCCTTGTCCTCTCGACACATTTACACATGTTATTCAATTAAATAATACTCTCCAAAAATATTTTTTCAAAACCCAATAAAAATTCACAAATATATTATCTCCAAGAATCAAACTTGTTGTGATACCATATGATGAATCTATAGACTAGCAAAGCGTGAAAATATCAATAGACATAATGCTCAAAATTTTATGAAACAATAATATTCATTGATTAAAACTTGAATGAATAAAATAATCACATAAAAGTATTTAAATAAATCTCAACTTGAAATGGGAGTTGACATGTAAAATAATTTTTTTTAAGAAAATGAAAAACTACCTAGAGTTAACTAGACCTACTATAAATAGAAAAATACTTTTTGAAACAAATTTTGTATGTAATATCATATGAGATTAAAATTTTAAACATAACCTCTAAATATAAAATTCACAATTTTGGGCGAGTTTCAATTCAAGTTGACATCTAGTTACAAATTTATCCAATTTATATTATTTTTAGCATGAACAAAAATACTAGAATACAATTTTAGACTTCTAAATGATCTTGTATATCTCTCCAAATATCTTGGAACAAATCATAAATAGTGTAGTGTTTTATAGGGTAAGTGCATGTAATTGGGGGGTCAAAATGGCATCTTAGGTGTAAATGTTTTTATTGAATTATAAGAAATATCAACTTGTATGAATTATTTGAGACACCCAAACTCAAAATTTGAAGATGTTATAAGAACATGAATTGTAGCATTTCATGTCTAGTTTCTAAACTAATTTTGTTTTTAAAAATGGTCAAGTTTAATTAGGTAAAACATTAAAAATTTGAAGAGGTAATACTGTATTTTAGAAAAATCATAGGAGATAGCATGTTGTGCACCCCATCTTCTTTTAGCATCATTTACTTTTAAAAAAACTCTTTGATATAAAGCTATATAAGATCATCTAGTTTGTAACCTATATTTAAAAAATAATAATACACACACACACACACACACACACACACACACACACACACACACACACACACACACACACAGATATATATATACATACACACACACACACACACACACACACACACACACACACACACACATATATTTGTATATATATATATATATTTGTATATATATATATATATATGTATATGTATATATATGTGTGTGTGTGTGTGTGTGTGTGTGTGTGTGTGTGTGTGTGTGTGTGTGTGTGTGTGTGTGTATATATATATATATATATATATATAGACACATACACACACACGTATATGTATATGTATATATGTATATATATACATATATATAAATACACACACACACACACACACAATTCTAAGCATGTCTTTTTATACTGCTATATGCCAAAACTATTCATTTTTATATTTGCTTATGTATCTTTCATTTCATTGATTCAAACTAGAAAAAAATATAGGGTTACAACCTAGAACTAATTCTATACACATTAAAAAGAAACCAATTTATATATTTTTTGAAGTAGTTAAAGGGCACATGGTCAATTATGAATTATTGTTGATATTTCAAAGTATATTAATTTATGAAATACAAACACACACACACGTGCGTGCGCACACACACACACACGTATACACACACACACACACACACACACACACACACACACACACACACACACACACACACACATGTACATATACATATAAAATTCTAAGTATGTCTTTTTATACTGCTATATGCCAAAAATATCATTGTTTATATTTGCTTATGTATCTTTCATTTCATTGATTCAAACTAGAAAAAAATATAGGGTTAAAACCTAGAACTAATTCTATACACATTAAAAAGAAACCATTTTTTTATATTTTTTGAGGTAGTTAAGGGGCACATGGTCAATTATGCAGTATTTTTCATATTTCAAAGTATATTAATTTATGAAACACACACACACACACACACACACACACACACACACACAAATTTCATAAATTACTATACTTTGAAATATGAACAATAATGCATAATTGACCATGTGCCCCTTAAATACCTCAAAAAATATAAAAAATTGGTTTCTTTTTAATTGTATAGAATTAGTTCTAGGTTGTAACCCTATATTTTTTTTCTAGTTTGAATCAATGAAATGAAAGATACATAAACAAATATAAACATGAATAGTTTTGGCATATAGTAGTATAAAAAGACATACTTAGAATTTTAAATATAGATTAAAACCTTAAAGTAATAAAAATATAAAAAAATTATATATTTAGTAAGATGAGAGTGTGATCGATATTTTAGTCTTATTTAGATAAAAACCACACTAATTAGTATGGTGAAAGTTTCATTTTTTAATTTTTAGTCAAAATCATGTATTTGACTATGTGTTTATAGGTCCATAACATAAGATTAATAATCCAAACCATTACCGAGCCCTGAGGCATGTATTTAAAATGTCAAACATTATAATCACATACATGTAATCTCCATATATGTGAAATTATTGACTACTTTTTAAGCACAAGATATACTGAGAGGAGGGGGGGTGAATCAGTATATCATATATCTTATGAATATTTTACTTAATCAAATTGCACTTAACCATTCATTCAAAATATGCAATAAAATTGAAAGCAATATGCACTTCACGAGAGAGAGAGAGAGAGAGAGAGAGAGAGAGAGAGAGAGAGAGAGAGAGAGAGAGTAAATTTTTATGTAGAAACCCAAAATGGAAAAAACCATGGAGAAAAATCTCAAGTATATGAAAAAATAACAAATCAAATTATTTGTGATAACCAACCTATAGGAGCACCAACCCCTTGTAAATATTTGTGATCACCAACACATAAGAGTGCCATCCCTTCTTGTGTATAAAACACAACTATCTCTGAATGTTACTTAATCAACAAATGATACAACTCTCCAATTTATTTTTTCTATTCTCTCGTCTTTTATTATATAAAATAAATACAAACCATGCACTCTCTTGCATAATATAAATGGATTCTCAAGAATTTATTTATAGCTTTCCAAATGACCTTTAGAATTCACCTTTTGTGACCCTTCAATCCTCATGGAAAATGGCACCAAACTTACATGACCCTTCATATCCTTACATTTGAAAAGTCACATGGTGACCCTTCATAAAAAAATGCATCCTTTCCTCTTTTGTCTTTATCTTGGTGACCTTTTGAATTCCTTAAGGTGACTTTTCATATAAAAATGTGCCATACCCTCTTTTGTCTTCACTTGGTGACTATTGTAATTCCTCAAGATGACTCATTATGGGAAAATGTGTCCCATTCCTCTTATGTCTTTACCCTATGACTCTTTGAATTCTCCATGGGCCTTCTTTTGACTTTTATGAAACTAAAAATATATTTGTTAATATTAAATAAATATTAACACATATTAGCCAAGATATGACTATTAAAAACATCATTAAATGCTATGGGGTCTTTATCACCAATGCTAGACTATTGACATTAATGACAATATTTCTAATAATATCTGCATTTGTCCTTGATGGAAACCTCAAACTAAAACTACCATATCCTAAAACTTGTACTGCACATGCCAACCTACATATATTGCCATATAATAAACATATAGTAACTCCCCCTTACTATAGCAACCTGTAACTATTCCCTATACTTATTTTTGCACTTGTACCTATTCCTATACCTATTTCTATTCTTCTCCCCCTTTGAGATCAATGGCAAAGGGCCTATCCTTGAGCTAACACTTAGCTTCCCCTCAAATGATGTTGATCTTCAATAGTAGGAATTAAAAGAAATTACTCCCAACTTCTCCCATAGATACTGAAATGTGTCTTTGGTAGTGCTTTTATGAAAATATCTACAATCTATTTTATAGTATTGATATATTCCATCTTAACCTGTTGATCTGCAACCTACTCTTTCAAGAAGTAATATCTGATAAGAATATGTTTTGTTCTTGAATGCATCACTAGATTCTTAGAAATATTAATAACACTTATGTTATAAAAAAAATAGAAATAAGTTCATCATATTTTACCTTAATATCTTCTAAAGTTTACTTCATCCAAAGCACTTGAGTACAACACAATATTGCTACAATATATTCTACTTCAATTGTAGATAGTGATATTAAATTTTGCTTTTTACTTAGCCATGATACTAGGCTATCACCTAGGAAGAAAGCTTCTCCACTTGTACTCTTCTTGTCATCCAAGCAACCTACCCAATCTGAATCTATATAAGCAATCAAAGTGAAATCTCTACCTATGGGATACTACAATCCATAATCCAATGTCCCCTTGATATATCTAAATATTATCTTCACCAACTAAAAATGACTCTTTTGGGGCTACCTGATATCTTACAACCATTCCTACTGCATGCATAATGTCTGGCCTTGATGCTATCAAATATAAAAGATTACAAATCATAGATCTAATCAAAGATCGATATATAATGGGTGAATCTTCATCCTTACTTTATTTCTTGTACCCATCAGTGTACCAACTAGTGCACAATCCTCCAAACCAAACTTTTTCAACATTTCTTTGGCATATTTACATTGAGATATGAAAATTCCTTTATTTGACTAAATTTTTTTCAACCCTAAGAAAAATGACAATTCTCCAAGCATAGACATCTCAAATTATTTTTTCATATTGTCAAAATATTCTTTTGTCATATTTTTAATATTACCTCTAAATATTATGTCATCAACATATACCATAACAATCAACTGATGCTCAACTTCTATATTGATGTAGAGATTATTGTCAACAAATTCTCTCTTGAAACCTTGATCCTATAGGTATGTATCAAGTCTTGCATACCAAGTTCTAAGAGCTTGTTTCAATCTATACAATGCTTCCTCAATCTGCATACATGGATACTATCATTTGAGAGAAAAAATCCCTCTAGCTATTCAATGTAGACCTTATCTTCTAGATTATTGTTTAAGAAAGTAGACTTGACATCCATCTGAAACACTTTGAAATTTTTAAACACTGCATATGCAATAAACATTCTAATAGCCTCTAGCATTGATACTAGTGCAAAAGTTTCTTCAAAATATATTCCCTCAGTCTGAGCACATCCTTTACATACTAATCTTGCTTTATTCCTTGTCACTTCTCGATTTTCATTCAACTTATTTTTGTAAACCCATTTTTTTCTTATCACATTGTGATATTTTGGTCTAGGCACTAATTCCCAAGTATCATTCTTTTCTATCTAATTTGATTCTTTATCCATTGCCTTAACCCAATGCTTACCATGTTTGGCTTTTAAAAATATTCTACACTAAATTTTGGATAACAAAGAGAAATTAACTTGCTTAGATTCACTTACCATCATTCTTTTGGTGTGAATTCCTTCATTTATGTCCTCGATGATGTCATTTTCATTATGATTTTTTTGGACATATTTGGATGTGGCTTTGGTATCATTTTTCTCCTTCTCATCTTTATTTGATTCTTCAAAATTTTCCTCTTCAATGATTTCAAGATTGTCTACTGGATCACTGATTCTTTGTGCTCCATCTTATTCTATCATGACACTTGCACTTTCAACTATTTTCTTGGTTCTTTTGTTATAATATTTATATTCTTTACTTTTTTAAGAATAACCAATAAATATACCTTCATCTACTCTAGATTCAAACTTACCCAATTTTTCATCAGTTCTCTTTGTGAAGCATCTACTACCAAAAACTCTAAAATAATCAACTGTAGTTGGTTTGTCTTTCCATATCTCATAAAGAATCTTGTCACTATTGACTCTCAATAATGCTCTATTATAGATATGCGATACTATACCAACTACCTCTCTCCAATATTTATCTGGTATCTTGAATTCATTTAGCATTATCCTCACCCTCTCCTAAATTATTTTATTTCTCTATTCACCTACTCCATTTTTCTATAGAGTTTTGGCTGATGAATAATGTCTCTTTATTCCATGGTCTTCACTATACTTTATAAAATATTCTAACATGAATTCTCCTCCTTAATTTAATTTTAAGTACTTAATCTTTAAACTAGTTTCATTCTCAACTAATGATTTGAATGCTTTGAAATATTTGAAAGCTTTCAATTTTTTATTTAAAAATATTACCCAAGTCATATGTGAAAAATCATCAATAAGTAGCATAAAATATTTCTCACCTTGATTAATTTGAATTCTCATAGGTTTACATAAATCAGTGTGAACAAGCTCTAACATCTGAGTGGTTAAGTATTCTTTTGTTTTGGACCACCTTCTGGCCTGCTTTCCTTCCTAATAAGGTTCACAAAGAATGTTAGATGGATTTGTAATCTTTGAAATATTTCTGATTGCTTGTTGATATTGACAAGATTGTCAAAATTTATGTGTCCCATTCTCTTGTGCCATAACCAAATTTCTTCAATTTAACTCAAACATCTTTGACCTTTGATATCTGATAACATATTCAAATTATTGCCTATTCTTTGAGCATCTATAACCAATACATATGAATATTTTCTCATAATTTCATAACCTTATACATAAAAATTTAGTGTGGTCCCTGATCACACATTTGACTTACACTCAAAAAATTATGCTTAAGACCTTCTAAATATAAAACATTTTCAGTCTTAGTTCTACCATTATCCAAACTTGGTGTACCTTTTTTGATAATTATGGCTGGTAATATTATCTCCAAATTTCACTATGCCACCATTGATATTCTTTAGTGTTATGAACTTGCTCTTGTCCCTTGTCATGTGCTTCAAACATCCACTATCTATGAACCATGAATTTTATTTATTTCTTGCATGCAAAGATGTCTAGACCAACCTGAACTTTTTAAGTTGTTTCTTCTACCATGAACCTATTTGAAATTTCTTTTTAATGAATGGAGCCTTGAAACTCTAGTCCTTCTTGACTAAATTGAACATACTTCTACAATACTAGGATATATGTCTCAAATTATTACACTTGTAAAATATTATGGCCTCTTCATTAAAGCCTAATAGATGAGCAAAAGAGTTGTGTCTTTTGCTTGACTTTGCATGAGTTTCCTTCTTATTTCTAAAATTGTTAGCCCTTTTTCAACATTTTATTTTCGTATGACCACATCCATTACAATTAAAATAGTAACCATACAAATAGGACCTATTTGTGTATCTTTGGCCTGATTGTCTTTTATAGCTATGTGCCTTCTAGCCTTCTTTGTTTGAGATGTCCTATGTATTCTTAACTTCTTCACTTTTTATTTCCTCTTTTGTAAGAGCATCAATATTGCTCTTTCCTTTTTTCATGTTAACATTGTTTGTGAAATTAGTGGCCTCCCCTTTCTCTTTTTTAAATCTGATACCTATCTAATCTGACATTGATCTTTGACTTTATAATATCTTATTCAAAATATTAGTGCTATTCTTAAATTTTGACTCATTGGTTGCTCTATCATTGATTATTTTATTTGTTTTCTTAATATTTTCTTTTTAAATAAACAATTTAAATAACATAGCTTTCACATTTTTCACTAATTTTTTGCAACTGATTTGTTAGATCTTCTTCAGTTTTTTTGGCTTCTTCAATATGTGCTTGTGGATCTTCATTTATTTTTTTTGACTATTTTTTATTTTTCTTGATCTGGAGCTTCAATCTTTGATTCTTATTCTCAAGAGATTTTAATTCTTCCAAGGCACAAATTAGTTCTCCTTATAGATTCACTTCAACTTCATCCTATTCTTCTTCTTGATCCTTTATACTTTTTCTTATGGAGGAATCTTCATGTATGGCCATGCATAGAATCTATTCTTCTTCTGAATCTGACTTCACTATCTTTGACTGAGTTGAGATATTTAGAATATAAACTCGTCTTATTGAATCCCTTCTTGAATTTTCCTTTGAAATTCTTCTTGTATGTAGACTTTTCTTCTTCATTGTCACCATTACCTTTATCTAGGCACTTGGATGCAAAATATCCAATCTTTTCACAATTAAAATATTTAAAAGGTAATTTTTATTAATATTTATTTATGCCCTTTTTTATCTTACAAATGAATAGATCTCCATTATCATCTTCATCATCACTAGAACTTTCACTTGATTCTTGAATCTTAGCCTTCTCTTTCTTTGATGTCTTGAAAGCAGCTTCTCTCTTTGAGAGTTTCTCTTGTTCGATTCATATCTCATATGCCATAAGAATATCATGTAGCTCATCCATCTTTAGCTTGGCTAAATTCTTCATCTCTTCAATTTATGAGACTTTTACATCATATCTCAATGGTAGAGATCTCAAAACTTTTTTTACCATAGTTGATTGTTCTAACTTTTTTCCAAGACCTTGAATCTGATTAACTATTTGATCAACCCACAAAAAATAACTTGTTATATTTTCTTCCTCTTTCATCTTCAAACTCTCAAACTATCTTCTGAAAGTCTAGAGTTTATCTTGTTAAACCTTTCCATCACCTTTGTAAATTTTCTCAAGCTTTACCTATGTTTCATGAGCAAATTTACATTGCATAACTTTAACAAATTTTGATTCACATAAACCAAATAATATAGCATTTAAAGCTTTGGCATTATTTTTAGTCACCTTCTTTTCCATCAGAGTAGTTACAAGTGTTTTTGGCTCTTCATATTCCTTCACCACTGCTTGCCAAATGTCAAATCTAAGGGCCATCAAGTAAATCCTCATCTTTATTCTCTAAAAAGCATAATTTGTCCTATCAAACAAAGGTGCCTTATTTATAGAAAAACCTTCATGTGATCCAGCCATTGTGTTTTCCCCGATCTACCTTCAAGCTATAATTTTTTTCAAAAGAAACCTACTTTGATACCAATTATTAAGCATGAGATATATTGGGGGGGGTGAATCAATATATCATATATCTTATAAATTTTTTACTTAATCAAATTCCACTTAACCATTCATTCAAGATATGCAATAGAACTAAAAGCAATATGCACCACACAAGGGAGAGAGAGAGACACCTAATTTTTATGTGGAAATTAAAAATAGGAAAAACCACGGAGAACAATCTAAAATATATGAAAGAGCACAAACTCAAATTATAAAGTTCACAAGCACCAACTTGCTAGAGCACCAACCCCTTTGCCAAGCACAACACAAAAATTATTTTTGAACACCAACTCATAGAAGCACCAACCCCTTGTAAAGATTTGTGAGCACCAACCCATAGGATCACCAACCTCTCTTGTGTATAAAACACAACTATCTCTTAATGTTACTTACTCAATAAATGATAGAACTCTACAATTTATCTTTCTATTCTCTCCTCTTTTATTATATAAAATAAATATAAATCATGCACTGTCTTTCATATTACAAATGTATTCTCAAGCTTTTATTTATATCTTTCCAAATGACCTTTGGCATTCACCCTTTGTGACCCTTCAATCCTCATAGAAAATGGTAGAAAACTTGCATGACCTTTCGTATCTTTGCATTTGAAAAGTCATATGGTGACCCTTCATAAGTAAATGCATTCTTTCCTCTTTTGTCTTTATCTTGGTGACCTTTCGAATTCTTTAAGGTGACTCTTCGTGGAAAAATGCACCATACCCTCATTTATCTTCACTTGGTGACTCTTGGAATTCCTCAAAATGACTCTTCATGGGAAAATGCATCTCATTCCTCTTTTGTCTTTACCCCGTGACTCTTTGACTTCTCCATGGGCCCTCTTTTGACTTTTATACAACCAAAAATATATTCATTAATATTAAATAAATATTAACACACATTAGCTAAGATATGAATATTAAAAATACCATTAAATGCTATGGGGCCTTTATCACCAATGCTAGACCTTTGATATTAATAACAATATTTCTAACATTACTCATAATATTTTTATATTACTTTCAGCCTTAACCACATACATGGTTTTAGTTTTTAAAAGTGCATATGTTGTTTTAGTTTTAAAAAGAGTGTACATAATTTTAGTTTTTAAAAGTGTGTATGTGTTCCTCAATCTATATATTGCTTACACAATTAAATTTAAACCTAAAACCTATATTATAAAAC
This sequence comes from Torreya grandis, assembly GCA_037957365.1. Taxonomy (NCBI): domain Eukaryota; kingdom Viridiplantae; phylum Streptophyta; class Pinopsida; order Cupressales; family Taxaceae; genus Torreya; species Torreya grandis. The sequence goes on from JARHVA010003086.1 coordinate 625,675, forward strand.
CTTAAAATTTAAACTCTAAACCCAAAACCAATTAGGTTAATAGGGCTCAATTTGGCCCAAATTATATCAAGGATTGCCCCAATTGACTAATTGCCTTAGTCTGTGATGATATCAAGGATAATTGAGCCTAAAATCACATTTTATAGTCACAAATATGTTCAACAAACTCAAATTAGGCCCAATTACATTTGAGATTGGATCTTATACCCTATACCCTAAACCTTAAACCCTCATCATTAGGCCCTAATATCTAAACCATAAATTGTAAACCCTAAACCCTAAAAAATTGATTCAGTCCTAATTAAATCCTTTAGAGTAATAATTAGGTTCACAAGACTCAAATTATTCCAAGTTACATCACCAAATTCCTTATTTGACTAATTGGCGTAATATGTGTTGACATTGGGGCTAATTGAGCCAAAATCAGATTCTATAATCACAAATAGGTTCAACAACCTAAAATTAGCCCTAATTTCCTTCATGATTAGACCCTATACCTTAAACTATAAATATTAAACCCTAAGCCCTAAACCCTAAAATGTAAACCCTAAACCAATTGATTTATCCATAATTAACATCATTTAGAGTAATAATTATGTTCACATGGTTCAATTTGCCTAAATTACATCACTAATTGGCCCAATTAACTAATTAGATCAATCTATGATGACATTGGGTCTAATTAAGCCTAAAATCACATTTTTTAGTCACAAATAAGTTCAATGAGCTCAAATTATTACCTTTATGATTGGACCACATGTACCATAAACCTTAAACCATAAACTATAAACCCTAAGCTCTAAACCCTAAAACATAAATAGTAAATGTTAAACCAATTGATTTAACCTCAATAAACATTCTTTAGAGTAAGAATTAGGTTCATGGGGCTCAATTTATACCAAATCACATCACCAATTACTCTAATTGACTAATTCTAGCCCAATTTGAGATGACATTGGGATATATATATATCCCAATGTCATGGATAATAAAATAAATATTGTTAATAATTGGTGAGAAAAACCCAAAAAAAATGAAATATCAAAATTTTAGGCAAAAGGGTCAATAGCTGCACCCTAAAAACTCACCAAATTTAACTTTTCCAAAATTGAATATTCATGAATTAATGAATATTCACCACTAAAATGAACCCTTCAGTAAAATCTAATCCCTATACCTTAAACCCTAAGCCTCAAGCCATAAAATATAAACCCTAAACCCTATATCATAAAATTAAAATCCTAAACCAATCAATTTAGTTTTAATTAACATCTTCTATTATTCAAATTAGGTTCATAGGGCTCAATTGATCCCAAATTGTACCATTGATTTCCTTAAGTACCTTAATTGAATAATTGGCTTAGTATGTGATGACATTGGGACTAATTGAGCCCAAATTATCACTTTGTATTCATAAATTGGCTCAATGAGCTCAAATTGGAACCAATTTCCTTCATGATTACACCATAAACACTAAACCCTATATCCTAATCCCTAGGCCCTAAACCCTAAAGGCAAGGTATATAGGGTTTAGGGTCTAATCATGAAGGGAATTGGGGCTAATTTAAGCTCATTAAACCTACTTAAGACTATAAAATGTGATTTTGTAATCAATTTACCCCAATGTCATCATAAATTGAGTTAATTTTTTGATTTACGTAATCAGTGATACAATTTGGGCTAAAATAATCCATGTGAAACCTAATTATTATTATTTAGGATGTTTATTGGGGATAAATCTATTGGATTAGGGTTTAGAGTTTATAATTTAGGGTTTAGGGTTTAAGGACTAGGGTTTAAGTTTTATAGTCTGACAGAGTCAACACTCTATAACTCTCAATTCATGGAGCTTGTAAGCACATAATCAATTCATAAGTTCATCTCATAAAATCCTCAAATAAGTCACAAGAACATAGCTCTCATCATCACATCACAATATTTCATTAATCTCTTCCTCACATTACATAATCTTAAAAAAGATTCTCTCTGCACACATATATAACCTAGATTCAATATGTCAAGGAGGCTTTCTAAGCTTTTTCACAAAGCTTAACTCTTCTTCCTCTAGCCTACATAACAAAGCGAAGAATACAACCATTTATAGAATTACATAAGAGAGAAATAAAGGAAGCCCACAAATTCAACCTCCTCCACTTGGAAGTACTATTCATAAATAGTGAAAGGTGATCCACCATGTGATCCACTTTATTTTGTACCCCTACAATAAGTGGAATCTTCAAAAGGTGTTCCCCACTCCACATGTGCTTCTAGAAACTAGTGGAATCTCCTTTTCATATAGATTAAACCCATTATCTTTTCTCCCCACAAGGAATTCCTCCCACTCTCATAATGTAGGTCAAGATCAATCCCTTTATGTGCTTTGTAAGTAATGTGGCACCCCATTCCACATAAACATTATGATTAATGTCTACCACATCACCAATTTATAGTGTTTTCCACCTTGTCAGTGAATAATGTCCACCACATCATCAATGAATAGTGAAAACATGAATCGTATTTTTTTTCCATGCCATTATCCTCCAGTTGAAAATAATTCAACTCCTATGATTTTCCCTAATTGTACCCTTGTCATTTATTCTAAAAAAATAGAAAATAGACACCATGTTTTTTTGGTTGATGTAAGATTGTCCAAACCTTTAGATGCTCTTACATAAGACACATGAGGTATTATAATGTGATCTCTTGATCACATGGATGGGGTAAGTGGTAGAACCACTCTTTTATTCATAGACTTTGATGACCATAGCATCCCCTTATAACACACTAGATACTCCAGGAGAATGTTCTTCTTTCTCCACATACAATTTATACATACTAGCTTTCTTGGATCCATCCTCCTCCACCAAAATATTATCCATATCCTAATAATCTCACATGTAGGTGAAATCCCACCATTTTAAATCAACCACCTCTACTAATATTCTCTATAATTCATCTCAATTTTCCAAGTGATCTCAATCCCACCACTATTTATCTACCTCCACCAAAAGCCCTCTTGGCTTTCTTCACACATTGTCTAACCATCACACATCACCATTTATAGATTTTCCCTCATGGATTCAACATGTTATTCATCCATCAAGATCTCTTTATGTGCCTTAATTTGCACAACATTCACATCCAAAGTTTCTCCCAAAGAAACTTGCAACTCATCTTCAATGTTAACATGTTCCTCATTATATTCAATATCACTATGGATTTTGAAAAGTTTCATATCAACAAACTCCAAGGTTGTATTATCCTCACCCATACATCCAATTTTAGATCCCAAAAAAGGCTAAAATTTCACCAAAATATCATCTTGTACACTTACTTGCACAACCTCTTCATTCAATGTTTCTTCCAAAGAAACATGCAAATCCTCTTTATTGCTCCCCTCATTCAACTAAAACACTTCATGGTTGTAATATTCCTCTATCTGTAACTCTACATGGTTGAAATATTCATTCTTATGCAACTCTATTTTTTTGCATTCTTCACTCTTTTCAATTGTTTGACTCATGGAAACATTTACCTAGTCGTGGGCCTTCATAATTTCTTCCCCATCATCAAATAATGGGCCTCCTTCATATAGTGGACAATATAACACATTCACATCATCCTTCATGTGGATTTATTCATCTATGGGCTGCTCACATAATAGCTTCTCTCTCACATTTCCTTTCATGGTAATCTTCTTCTTCTCATTCATTTTCTTCTCCTTCTGGAACTATCCATGATTGCATAATTTACTTTTCCATGTGGATATTTATCTTTTGAATGAATCCAACTTAGCTCTTAGGGATTATACTATGTCCCGCACCATGTCTTCTTATTTTTTCATTTTCACATTCTTCACATCTTTCCAGAAGTAACTGCAATAGTCTATACCAAGTCTTTAACTTCTTCTCCCATTCTTTTATTGGTGGTGTTCTGCCACTCTTCTTTTCCATCTTCATACCTACAAAATAAAACCAACACACTCACTCTAACATCTTCTATCCAAAAATATCCTCTCCATAGGATTCAAACTTATTCTAATACCACTTGATGGAGTCAAAACTCCATAACTCTCATAAACATTTCTCTCAATTCATAAGTTCATATAATAAAATCCTCACAAAGTTCAAAATAACACAACTCTCACCAACAAATCACTCTCTTTCATTAATCTCTTCCTCATAATACACAATATTCAAAAATATTCTCTCTCCACACATACACAAATTTCCTTCAACATTCCAATGAGGATTTCCAAGATTTTTCACAAAGCTTACACTCTTCATCCTATATTATACCTAACAAAGCAAATAATACAACCATTTATAGAGTTACATGAGATAGAAATAAAGGAAGCCCATAAATTCAACCTTGTCCAATTATAAGGACTATTCATCAATAGTAAAATGTGTTCCACCATGTGATCCACTTTAATTTTTACCTCTCCAATAAGTGAAATCTTCAAAAGGTGTTCTCCACTCCACATGTGCTTCCAAAAACTAGTGGAATCTCTTTTTGATATAGATTAAACCCATTAACTTTGTTCCCCACATGTAATTCATCCCACTCTCATAATTAACGTCAACATCAAGCCCTTTGTGTGCCTCATAAGTATTGTGGTTCCCCATGCCATCTAGACATCATGATTAGTGTTTTCCACCTCATGAATGAATGGTGTCTACCACCTCATTAGTGAATAGTGTTTACCACATCATCAGTGAATAATGAAAACATAAATAGTTATTTTCCACCATATCAATGTATGATGTCCAATCGTGAAGGACATTAGGGCCCATTTGAGTTTGGTGAACCTATTTTTTACTATAAAATGTGATTTTGGTATCAATTTTCCCTAATGTCATCTCAAATTGGGTCAATTAGTCAATTGGAAAAATTAGTGATGGGATTGGGACCAAATTGAGCCCTAAGAACCTAATAGCTTTAGGGTTTAAGGTTTTAGTTTTTAGGGTTTAGGTTTAGGGTTAACTACATAAGTAATGTATAGATTAAGGAATGCATATGCAATTTTAAAAATTAAAATTGTGTACACACTTTTAAAAACTAATATCATGTACATAGTTATAAAAAATAAAACCACATACGTGCTTTTAAAAATTAAAATTGCATATAGGATTTTAAAAACTAAAACTGCGTATGCGATTTAGGCTCGATGATCACCAAGTCTATGAGCCAAGAATGCATACAAAAGTTTAGAAATAATGTACACATAAATGAAAATAAATCATGTTAAATGCAAAATGTATCCACTTTTTGGCCCCCAAAATTATGAACTTACCCTATGACTATATACATATTTACTTTTTCATTTTTTACATGAACAAAAGCTCGATCAGGTTAACAAGTCTAATGTTATGACCTCATAATTTTTCTCTCTGCATCATGATTCCTAGATCACATTGAAAATAAAACAAAGATACATAAAAACTTATAAACTATTGTCAAATGTTGAAAAAATGGCTTAAAGACAAAAATATAGGTTTGTGAACAAAGGTAAGTAAAAGAGAGCCTCATACATAATAAACACTCATGTTGAATTTTGTTACAAAATTAGAGGAGGAGTTATCACATGTTATGTCATAAAAAAGGTTCCCCAAATTTTATTTCATGTGCATAAAGAGATTGACAAAAGTGAGAGCTAGAAGGTTTTTAATTCTTAACACTTGATGCTTGGCCTTTGACATTTAACGTTGCTAATGTGAAAAACATATAATGAATAAGTTAATGTCTTAATTGATCCATTTACCCAATCCTAAGAGTACATAAGATTCATCATAAATAATAGTTTTTAGACTTATATAGAAGAGAATTTATCTTGTCCTTTGACAACACATTTATTCATCTCCCCTTGATGATACCCACACTCTAATTTAGGGAAAGAAAGCTATGATAAAAATAAATAGTCACAAAACCCCATCAAGAGGTTAAACCAAATTAATATTAAATTCATTTCAATATATAAGTTAAGTAAATTTATGAAATATAACAAATAAGTGTGTGTCAAATATATTTTATGCTAAATACTATAAGCATGCCATTTGTAAGAACCCCATTAGGGTCAACTAAAAATACTTGATTTTTATTTTTTATTAAACACATATACTAAAAATAGATTACACCACAATAATCTATGGAGACCATATGAAATAGTCAAATCATGATAATAGTAAACAAGCATAATACATAACATATCATTGATCTCTAATATCATGAGAGCACATCATAATGTAAATATAAAATTTAATTATATTAACTCAACCATGACTAATACAAGTCTATAACAATTAGTGTCATTGTAAAATAATAATTAATTACAAATCTTCATGATAATATTCAATAATAAGTACAATTCAATACAATGAACATATAAGATACATGGATCTCCCTAAGCATAGTTCCTGAACTCAAGTATTTATGAAAATCTCAAATGTCATCTCGATAAGTAGTAATATTGTGGGGATGGAAAAAATCATCCAAGTGTTTTTCAACACCAACCACAGACCAATGATTCTGCACACTAATCCCATTAGGGCATGGTTGTCCTTTCATGGATGAGTATATAGTGATGGCACATGAATCTAGAGAGATAACCAAATACCTGTATATTATATGATTTTAAAACTAAATATGTAGTGTATCATAAAAAACCATTTTATTATAAGATATCATACAAACATGTAAATCATACTCATGAAATGATAATGTCTCACTAAACATACTTTGACTCAAATTTTTATGAATAATAAATAATAGCTATCTATAGATCAATCAAATTCATACACACTACTTGATTGGACTACTTTCATCTGGCATTATGATGCTAGTAATCTAGTGAATTCCATCTCACTCTTTACTTTGTAACAATAATGCAAATTGGTCAAATACAATTGAACCAAAAGATTCATATAATTTACATCCTACTAGCAAACACATCATATAACATGATAAACATAAGATTAACTGAAGCATACATTTATTTTATCAAATTTATGAATGAATTTTACATTATTTTCTATCTCATACTTGAAAGAATGACTACAATTTATACCACACAAGTAAATTACACATTTAACTATAGTTTTCAATTAACATAATATTTTTCTAAACATACTACACACTATGATAATCCATATTACCATAGTATAGTATTCTAAGACATTTTATACAAACAATCATAATAAAATAGTCAAAACTACATGGAAACATAAGCCTCTACTTAAACAACTAGACTTAACCAAATGAGTCAAAGTTTCTATAGAACACAATAACATCCTAACTTAACATACGATACACTCTCAAGGTTGTATACACACATACATAACATATTACTAACTATCACAAAACATGCTATTCATAGTAATAATCATCATGCCTATATTAAATTAGTTAAATGTAGGTGTGAGTCTAGGCATAAAAATTACAGTATGTACCATACAGTTATAACATACAATTAAACTATAGAACTCAATGATATCTCATAATATCAAAGTTCACAACTACATAAATACACATAACCAAATTATGATTACATAAATAAAATCATCCACATACATAATAATAATCAAGTAAGTATGGAATTATTTCACCTAAATATACCTTAATTTTAAATTACATACTAACATTCAAAGAAATATAATTTATACTCATGCATTACTATGAACCATTTTATGCTAAGTATAATCAACATTTATACATATTAACACTCTCATAATATGTACCATACAGGATTATTCAATATTGAATACTAACAGTCAATTCCATCATTTGTAGAGAACTCATAAAACCATTATAACATTCATTTAAATAACTCATTTTGTTTCTAGGAGAATTTTCTAAAGGGTTATAGGTTTTGGTTTCTAAGAAACTTAATGATTTACTCAAATCGTCTATTAATCTATAGGTACAATCTTTATGTATGAGCACTTATATATTATGCACCACATGTAGCTATTCTAATGTTATGTAAATACTAAACCATTATTTATTTATACTTTTAATAAAGAGCTCCCTATAATCATTATAATTCTAATTGATGATCTCAAATCACATAGCTTATCTTAAGATAATGAAGACCCATGTTGAGTTATAAACATGCATCTATCATTAAATGCTAGGTTAGGAGCCTAGAACTTTATTTGACTCAGTTTCTCAACTCTTGATTTCCATGACCAAATTCTTATATGTTATACTCACCCAACACACATAGGTTACTCAAATAGCAATTCTTCTAGTAAATATATTCAATAATATACATATAATTATGGTTCAAAGATGTCAATTATCTCATAACTTAGTTATATTATTTTTGTTGACAATCTATGTCAAACATATGAACAAGATTCTCTACATTAGAGTTTGTACATATGCAATACATGACTTTGTATAAAATAAAATTATTTGGTTTATATTCACCCATGGAACCATAGTTAGAGGATCAGACCCCTTAGTTCAAGTATAATAATACATGATCCCAAGAATATAAGGTATCACAAGATAATAAAAGACTATGTTGAGTTAATTATACTCCTTATATCATAGTAAACATTATTTTTTAAGATTTAAGCAAGTTATAATTATAGTTTTTTAAATTCCAAATAAGATTTTTTAGCAACCCATTGTTATATTAAATCAACTATCAATTTTAATAAAAGAATACTAATAAATAATCCATCTAATCAAGTTGAGGTTTATGAACATGTTTCCCTAAATAAATTCATCATTTAACCGTGTCTGCCTTATTTGGGGTTCTTAAATCTAGGCAAACCTATTAATCTATGCCTTGCCATATGATAAATCTTGTTGATCATTATTTATAACCCAATTTTTATTTTAATAAGTACTCATATCATAACTCATACATGTCCAAAGTGTACTTATAAACTTAGTCCAATTCCATATTACCTGAATTATTACTTAGACAATAGTTGATTAAGATGTTATAATATACAAATCTTATTAATTAAAAATTTAACTTGTTGGAAACTAGTTTTCTCACACTTTATAAGTCACCAATCAACTTCAATAAGACCTGTTTAGAAATACTTTTATCTAATAAACTAGTTTTCTAAGCTTTTATAAAGCACTTCAGCCCATAAGATTTATCCGTGAATCTTATGAGTTGATTTTTAACAATTACTTCCTGAATAGTAGCTGATATATATATATATATATATATATATATATATATATATATATATATATATATATATATATATATATAAGTTGACTCACTAAATAAGAGAATTTTAATGACCACACAAGGCACTAAGCCTATTCACACCACTCTACATTTATAAACTGGACAATTATAAAATACACATGCTTAAATTCAGATCTATATTTTACATTAAACACAATAACAACTACATCCAACATTATAATAAAAAGCTATATTAAATTTTTTATTTAAAATATCAAATATATACAATTTAGATTTGGGTATCCCAACGCCTCACTAGATGGTTTATGCCACACTCATTATCCAGCAAAAAGAACATTGGATGATGTTGAGTATATGAAAAATAAAAGAAACCCACATGCTCACATACGTCTCTATCTAGTTAGGGTGATTTAATTGAAATAAGGTGCTAACTGCATTTAGATAAGTTGTTGACCCATGAACTATATATTTTATTAATTAAATTGACCCATGTGTTTATAGATATATTAATTAAGCTGTAACTTGGCAATTAAATCATTACATATGGTAATCTGGTAATAATTAAGTCACTGCTCTTTTTATTTAAGTCGCTATAATGGTTGATTAAGATGCAGAAGTGGTTAAATAAGTTGTCAAAGTAATGATACTATGTTAGATATAGTAAATATATTTCCACATATTTAAATTGTTGCAAGAAATATGGATGGGTTACTAAATTCTAGATTATTCAAATTGCTACTATATAAACTTAGTGATATACTAATATAATCTCATAGCAAGATAAACTTAGGATAAATTACTGATATATATTATTGTATATTTTATAGAATTATTATGCATCTTATAGTTTGATAAATGTACATGTATATCTGGTATAAAGGTGTTTGCATAATCTTCTACAGACATATAAAAATTCATTTAATTGCTCACATAATTAGAGAAAAATTAATTACACCACCTACCTCTCATTTATTTCCTAGAATTGTTTGGTTTTTGGGTGATCTTCTTCCTTGCTCAAATATCAACTTCTCTCTACTACCTTCCTCTTTGCTTTGAGTGGAACACCCCCACCTCCACCTTTTTAACTTTATCCTCTTAAAATAATTGACATGATAATCTCCTTTCTCAAGCTTTCCCTATAGAAAATAGGCATAATTTTTTTTTAAAAGATTTTTATTCTCTCTCTCTCTCTCTCTCTCTCTCTCTCTCTCTCTCTCTCTCTCTCTCTCTCTCTCATTTTTTAAAATATATTTGATTTTTTTTCTAAATTTGGTTATTTTATTTACTTTTTATTTATTTTTCTTTATTCAAAATTAATTTCTCATAATAAGATATATCTCAGACTTAGTCATAAATATAATCAAATTAGATTTGTCAACTATAAATATCCACAAATAGTCAAATAGTTTACTTAATGTAGAATCAGGATGTAACATCCTTCCCCTTAAAGTTAGTCATCATTCCAAATTACTCTTATTCAAATATATAAATTCTAAATTAAATACATTATTTAGCAAAGCATAAACTTGCTATACAATATCAAATTAATAAAATAATTTGAAAATTACCTATAGAACTCATCGTAGTTCCTTTAAGTTGCATTATACCCAGAGTATTAGTGTCACAAGACCCTGATCTATGACATGTTATTACTATGCAAACAAAATTTATGAGTATTACTTACTCTGATTGATTCTATCATGAGCACATCAAGGTCCAGAATCATCAATACAATCCTATATACTATAAGACTAACCACTTTTATTACCTTGAAGGGTCTCACATATCTTAGTGAGAGTTTTATTGACCTTTCAAGAGCATATAATATCATCATAAAATCCAAAAAAATGACTTGGGAGAGTTTCATAAAATCTTCCAACCCCTATACACATCTCTCTAACCTAGAGAATATTTTTCTAAATTTAGAGAAAATCATTTTAGGAAGTTTGGTAAGAATAATGTATATAAGTTATTACCATCGCTACTCCATGTAGTTTTTGATAAGTATAACCTATCAATACTATCACTACTCCATTAATCTCTTGACAAGTATGATGATGAATAGGAACTAAAAATATTACATTTCCAATGTATACAAAGTTGAGAGATAAATATCCCACTATATACATGCATACAACCATATGACTGAATTTGATAAGTCTATCTATCAATCCTAGATTTGATAAGTGTTTCTATCATATCCAAACTCAATAACTACCAATTCAATGTGAGATTAATTATGATTGACTCATATCACTTGGTACTCATGTTTCTAATTCACCACTTTTCCCTTGGGTCTCCACGACCTAATGATATATATATATATATATATATATATATATATATATATATATATATATATATATATATATATATATATATATATAAAAGATTTAGTAAATCATAATTCTATGCCAACAGATAATAGATAGAAATAGTATATTCTTAAATAATTCTAAATGTACCAACATCCATATAAGAGAAATCATACAATCAGTCCGTAATCGTATTAAATTACGACTAACCAAACATACCTAGTATCATATTTCCCAGCTTAACCTATAGTGTTATATTCATAGTTAAGAGGAAATAATGTTAAAATTAACATAAAATACAAAGGCCAAGGATCACACCATCCTTTCAACCTTATTAAAGAAAAAACGAGACAATATCTACCTGCTTTCTCAACTAGAAGTCAAAAAACTAAAAGTTTATCTCAACCCTTAGATCATTAAGATGTTCCACACATCCTATACCCTACTCACTTCCGATGATAGGTAAAAAAACAACTCTTAAAAACAACATGTTTTAAGACAAAAAGAGAACAATATCAATCTAATCAAGGGTAATAACATATTAATTATAATCAATTTATAGTTCTTAATTTAAAATTTACTAAATAATTCAAGGTTTGCCATTCCACGTGGTCTAAAATCACAAGTCAGATAAAGTAGTGACCCTAAAGAGTCATATGTGAAAGGTAAAGAATTATCATCTCAATAAAAAAATGATAACTTCTCCCTCAACAAGAAGTAGAAGAGATTTATCTCATGAACTCCAAGGAAAATGATCAAAACAACATTTCGAAAACAAGTTTTCATTGAAAAGAATACTAAATTAATATCATGAAAAAATGAATCCTCTCATTAGCTTATAATAATGTCAAAGGAGAATGAGATAATAACAACTCACCTCTAAGATAACTAAGAGAGATGATATTCCTTCCTAAACCCCATAACTTAAGGGTGCCAATCAGTAAATAAATTCTTAACAAATAGGAATTTTCAACCAAACACAAATGGAAAAGGTGACTTGATTACCAAGAAAGATGTAATCATACTCAAGGTGTTTAATTTAAGTTATCAAACTATGGTAAAAATCTCTTTTTCAGAACTCATGAACTATGCTATGTACTCACCTACCCACCTCATATATAACCATCACCATTAGGATACTCAATAAATCAATCCCTTATATAACTCAAAAGATTAAATGTGCTCCTAAGGTTACACACTCAATGTTCCCCACACATATTTCATGAATGTCTCATACTTACAATAGTCACCAAACAATATAGGAGGATCTACCAAATATTAAAACTTCAATCATGGTATAACATGGGTCCAAACTAAGGTACTACAAATCCAAAATATCAATGCAATACTTCATGTTAGTAGGTTCACATTGGTGAAAAAAAATACATAAAAACTCTAATGGACTCATTAGGTCTTACAATTCAAGCCTCAACTTTGATACCAAATGTAATAGCCCTGCTAGGGTCAACTAGAAATACATGATTTTTTTATTAAACACATATACCGAAAATATATTACACCACAAGAATCTATGGAGACCATATGAAATAATCAAAGTATGATAAAAATAAACAAGCATGATACATAACATATCATTGATCTCTAAATCATGAGATCACGTCATAATGTAAACATAAAATATAATTATATTAACTCAACCATGACTGATATAAGTCTATAGCCATTATTGTCATTATGAAATAATAAGTATTTACAACTCTTCATGAAGATATTCAATAATAAGTACAATTTAATATAATGAACATATAATATACATGGCTTTCCTGAAGTATAGCTCCCAAACTTAAGTATCTATGGCAATCTCAAGTATCATCTTGATAAGTAGTACTATTGGGGGGGAGAGCATAATACAAACACTTTTCCACACCAATTATGGACCAAAAATCCTCAAAACTAATCCCTTAAGAGAATATCCGTCTTTTTATATATGAGTAGATAGTTATGGTGCAAAAATCTAAAGAGACAAATAAGTACCCATGTGTTGTATGATTTCTAAACTAATCATGTAATGTATCATAGAAAACCATTCTATTACAAGATATTGCACAAACATTTAAATAATACTCATGAAATGATAATGCCTCATTAACATACTTTGTCTCAAAATTTTATGATTAATAAACAATAATGATCTATAGATCAATCAAATTTATACACACCACTTGCTTAGACTGCCTTCATCTGGTATTGTGATGCTAGTACACTAGTGAGGTCCATCTTACTCCTTACTTTATATCAACAATGTAGATTGATCAAATACAACTCAAATATAATATTCATATAATTTACATCTTATTAAAAAATATATTATATAATATGCTAAATGTAAGAGTAACTGAAGCATAAATTAATTTTATAAAATTCATGAATGAATCTTACATTATTTTCTATCCCATATTAGAAATAATGACCATAATTTATACCACCTAGGTAAATTACACAATTAACTTTAAATTTCAACTACTATGATTTATTTTTGAATATACTACACCTTATACTAACCCATATTACCATAGTCTAATATTCTAAGACATTTTTCACAAATAATCATAATAAAATAGTCTTAACTACATGGAAATATAAGCTTCTATTTAAGAAACTAGACATAACCAAGTGAGTCATAGTTCCCACCAAACATAATAACATTCTAACCCAGATTACATTACACTCTTAAATTTATACATGCATATATACAAAGTCCTACCAAATATCATAAAACACACTATTCATAATAATAATCATCATGCATATATTAAATTAGTCAAATGTAGGTGTGAGTCTATGCATAACAAGTACAATATGTACCATCTGAGTATAACATATATTTAAACTGCAAATCTTAATTATATATAATACTATCATATTTCACAACTACATAAATACACATAACCAACTTATGATTGCAATAATCAAATAATTCATAAACATAATAACAATCAAGTAAGTACGAGATTATTCCACCTGAGTATGCCTTAAGTTTAAACTACATAATAGCATTTAAAAAAAAATAATTTATAATTATGTATCATGATGAACCATTATATGCTTAGTATAACCAACATTTATACATAATAACACTCCCATAATATGTACCACACAAGAGTATTCAATACTGAATACTAACAGTCAATTCAATTATTTGCAAAGAACTCATAAACCTATTACAACATTCATTCAAATAACTCGTTTTAGTTTTAAAAGACTGTTTCAAAAGGTTATAGGTTATAGTTTCTAAGAAACTTAATGATTCACTCAAATTGTCTATTAATTTATAGGTACAATACTTATGTATGAGAACTTGTATATTATGCACCACATGTAGTTATTCCAATGCTATACAAATACTAAATCATTATTCATTTATAATTTTAATCAAAAGCTCCTTATAGTCATTATAATTCTAACTAAATATCTAAAATCACATAGCTTATCCAAAGATAATGAAGACCCATGTTGAGTTATAAATATGTATTTATCATTAAATGCTAGGTTACAGGCCTAGAACTTTATTTGACTTAGTTTCTCAACTCTCAATTTTTGTGACAAAATTTTCATATGTTATACTCTCCTAATGCTCATATGTTTTTCAAATAACAATATTTCCTATAAATATATTCAATAATATACACATAATTATAGTTCAAAGGTGTCCATTGTCTCATAACTCAGTTATATGATTCTTATTAACAATCCATGTCAAACATATGAACAAGATTCTCTACATTAGCATTTATACATATGCAATACATAAATTTTTATTAAATAAAATTCTATGGTTTATAATCACCTGTGAAACCACAGTTAGGGGATCACACACCTTCCTTGAAGTATTATAACAAGTGATACAAAGCACACAAGATATCAAAAGATAATAAAAGACTATGTTGAATTAATTATGTTCCTTAAAAAATAGTAAACACTATTTTCTAGGATTTAGGCAAGTTATAATTATAGTATTTTAATTTGAAATGAGATTTTTAACAACCTGTTGTTATAGTAAATCAACTATCAGTTTAATAAAATAATATTAATAAACAATCCATCTAATCAAGTTGAGGTTTATGAACATTTTTCCCTAAATAAATTCATCATTTGATCGTGTTTACCTCATTTGAGGTTCTTAAA
The DNA here is from genome assembly GCA_037957365.1 of Torreya grandis. Lineage (NCBI taxonomy): Eukaryota > Viridiplantae > Streptophyta > Pinopsida > Cupressales > Taxaceae > Torreya > Torreya grandis. Next base: position 641,314 of record JARHVA010003086.1, read on the forward strand.
TCTAGTTAAACCTATTAATCTACATCTTGCCATATGATCAATCCCATTGATCATTATTTATAACCTCATTCATATTTTAATAAGTACTCATATCCTATCTCATACACATCCAAAGTGTACTTATAAACTTAGTCCAAGTCCATATTACCTTAATTATTACTTGGACCAATTAGCTGATTAAGATGCTATAATATACAAATCTTATTAATTTAAAATATAACTTGTTGGAACTTAGTTTTTCTACACTTTAAAAGTTTCCAATCAACATCAATAATGCTTGTTTAGAAATACTTTTATCTAACAAGTTAGTTTTCTAAACTTTTATAAATTTATTCAACACATAAGATTTCTCCCTAAATCTTATGAGTTGATTTTTAACAATTACTTCCCAAATGGCAGCCACACACACACACACAAATTGAATCAATAAATAAGAGAATTTTAATGCTTTCATAAAATGCTAGGCCAATTCACAACACTTTGTATTTATAAACCATATAATTATAAAATACACATGCTTAAATTGAGCTCTATATTTTACAATAAACACAACAACAACAACTACATTTAGTGTTATAATAAAAATCTAAATTAATATTTTTATTTAAAATATCAATTATATGCAATTTAGCTTTGGTGTATCCCAATGCCTCACTAGATAGTTTATGCCACACTCATTATTCAGCCAACAAAACATTGGATGACTTTGAGAAGAAGAAAAATATACAAAATCCGCATGCTCATAGATCTCTCTATCTGGATAGGGTGATTTGCCCAAAATAAGGCACTAACTACATTTAGATAAGTTGCTAACTCCTTAACTATATATTTTATTAATTAAATCGATCCATGTGTTTGTAGATATATTAATTAAGCTACAACTTTACAATTAAGTCGCTACATGTGGTTATCTTGAAATAATTAAATAATTGCTCTTTTTGTTTAAGTCACTGGAATGGGTGATTAAGATGCAGAAGTGGTTAAATAAGTATTTGAAGTAATGATATTGTGTTAGCTATAGTAAATATATTTCCACATATATAAATTATTATAGGAAATATGTATGGGTTACTAAATTCTAGATTATTCAAATCGTTGCTATAGAAACTTAGTGATATAATGATTTAAGCTCATATCAAGGTAAGCTTAAGATAAATAATTGATATATATTGTTGTATATATTTTATAGAATTATTATGCATCTTATTGTTTGATAAATATACATGCATATTTTATATAGAGGTATTTACATAATCTTCTATAGACATAAAAATTCATCCAACCGCTCACATAATCGTAGAGAAATCAATTACACTACCTACCTTTTATTCATATCCCATAATTGTTTGGATTTCAGGTGATCTTCTTCCTTGCTCGGTTATCAACATCTCTCTCTGCTACCTTATTCTTTCCTATAAGTGGAACTCCTCTCACCTCCTCCTTTCTAACTTTTTCCTCTAAAAATATTTGACATGATAATCTCCTTTCTCAAGCTTTTCTTATAGTAAATAGGCGTAGGTCTTTTGTTTTAGAGATTTTTCTTTGATTTCTTATTTTTTCTCTTTTTTTTTGGTTATTTTTTAATATATTTGATTTTTTTATTTTCCTAAATTTGGTCATTTTCTTTTCTTTTCTTTTTTATTGTATTTTTTTTCCTTATTCAAAAGTAATTTCCCATAATACCATATATCTCAAGCTTATTAATAAATATAACAAAATTAGATCTGTCAACTATAAATGTCCATGGATAGTCAAATAATTTTCTTAGTGAGGAATCAAGATGTAGCATCATTCCCCTCTAAAGCTAGTAATCATCGCAGATGATTCTAATTCAAATATATAAATTATGAAATAAAAAGTTTATTTAGTAAAGTAAAAACATGGTATATAATATCAAATTAAGAAAATAAATGATAATTTATCTATATAACTCATCATAGTTCTTTCAAGTTGCACTATTCCTAGAGTATTAGTCTCACAAGACTCTACTCTATGACCTCTCACTACTATGCAAAAATGGTTTGTGAGTATTACTTACTCTGATTGATTCTGTCATGAATACCTCAAGGTGCAAAATCATTAAAAAACCTATATACTATAGGACTGACCGTTTTTGTTACCACAAGGGGTCCCACATATTTCAATAAAAAATTTATTGACTTCTAAAGATCACATAAGATCATCATACAAGTCAAAACAAATGACCAGAGAGAGTTCCAAATTTTTTTTAACCCATCTACACATCACTCTAACCTATAGAGTATTTTTCTCATTTCAAAAAAAAATATTTTAGAAATTATAATAAGAATGATGGATATAAGTTATTACTATCACTACTCTATGTAACTCCTGATAAGTATAACATGTCAATACTATCACTACTACATAGAGCTCTTGAAAAGTATACCGATGAAAAAGAACTAGAAATACTACATTTCTAATGTATACAAAATTAAGGAATAAACCTCCCACCATATATATGTATATGGTCATATGATTGAATTTTATAAGTCCATATCAATTTTGGATTCGACAAGTTTGTTTGTTGGATCTAAACTCAGTAACTACCAAATCAATATGAGGCTAAGTAGGATCCACTCCTATCATGTAATACCCACGTTCATAATTCACCACTCTTCCCTTGGGTCTCCATGACCCAATGATATCCAAAATGTATACAAGGTTTAATGAATCATAATTTTATGCCAACAAATCATAGAAACAATACTATATACTTAAAAAATTATAAATTTACCAACACACATATAATAAAAATCATATAATTAGTTTGTAATTGTATTAATTTTCAACCAACCAAACATAACTAGTATCATATTTCCTATCTTAACCTATAGTGTTATATTCCTAGTTAGGAGGAAAGAATGTTAAAATTAATATAACATACAAAGGCCAAAGATCACACTATCCTTTCAATCTTATAAAGGAATGAGTGAGATAAAATCTCCTTGCTTGCTTAGACAGAACTCAACAAATTAAAAGTTTATCTCAACCCTTATATTGATAAGATGTTTTGCACATCCTATACCATACTTGCTTCTAGTGAAAGGTACAAAAATAACTCTTCAAAACAACTTGTTTTAAGTAAAAAAGAGAACAACATCAATCTAATCAATGGTGGATAATGACATAATAATAATAATCAACTTATATTTTTTAATCTATAATTTAATATATAGTTTAAGGTTTGCCACTCCACATGGTCTAAAATCACATGTTAGATAAAGTAGTGACTATAAAGAGTCACAGGTGAAAGGTAGAGAATTATCTTCTAAAGAAAACTCCTACAACTTCTCCCTCAACAAAAAATATAAGACATTTATCCCATGAACTCCAAGGAATATGATCAAAACAAAATTTTATAAACAAGTTTTCATTTAAAGGAATGTTAAATCAATATCATGAAAAAATAAATCCTCTCAATAGCTTATATTAATGTCAAAAGAGAATGAGATAATAACAACTCACCTCTAAGCTAACTAAATGAGATGACACTCCTTAAACCACATAAATTAAGGGTGCCAATCCTTAAACAAACTCCTAACACATAGGAATTCTTAAAAAAAACACAAATGGTGAAGGTGACTTGATTACCAAGATGGATGTAATAATACTCGAGGTGTTCAATTTAAGTGATCAAACTATGGTATAAATATCTTGTTCACAACTGTTGAACTATTCTATGTACTCACCTAACCACTTCAAATATAATGATCGCCATTAGGACACTCAATAATGTAATCCCCTATACAACTCAAAAGAGTACAAGTGTTCCTAAGGGTACACACTCAATTTTCTAGACATACATTTCAAAAATGTCTCATACTTACAATAGTCACTAAACCATACAAGAGGATCTGCCAAGTCTTAAAACTTCAATCATGGTGTAACATGGTTCTGCACTGGGGCACTACAAATCCAAAATACCACTGTAATACTTCATGTCACTAGGTTCACACTGGTGAATAGAAAGACATGTAAACTCTAATGGAATCATTAGGTCATAGATTTTGAGTCACAACTTTAATATGACACATAATAACACTATTGGGATCAACTAGAAATACATGATTTTGTTTTTAAACACATATACCAAAATAGATTACACCACAAGAATATATAGAGACCATATGAAATAATCAAAGTGTGATAATAGAAAACAAGAATAATACATCATATATAACTGATCTATAATATCATGAGAGCACATCATAATGTAAATATACAAAGTAATTATATTAATTCAGCCATGACTAATACAATTCTATAGCCACCGCTATCAATGTACAATAATAAGTAATTATAACTCTTCATGATAATATTAAATAATAAGTAAAATTCAATATAGTGAACATATAATATACATATCTCTCCTAGATAATAGTTCCAAAACACAAGTATCCGTGATAATCTCAAGTGTCATCCCAATAAGTAGTACTATTGTGAGAAAAGAGAGCGTCATTTGAGTACTTTTATACACTAGCCATAGACAACCAATGCCCTGTACTATTTTTATAAGAGAACAATGCTTCCTTTATAAATGATTATATAGTGATAGCATGAGAATATAGAGAGAAAAAATAGTACATGTGTGTTGTATGATTTCTAAACTAAACATGCAATATATCATTAAAAACTGTTCTATTGCAAGATATCACATAAACATGAAAATAATACTCATGAAATGATAATGTATCACTAAACATATTTTATCCCAAAGTTTTATGAATAATAAATAATAATGATGTATAATCAATCAAATTCATAGACATCACTTAATTAGACTACCTTCATCTGGTATTGTGATGCTCATAAGCTAGTGAAGTTGATATGTAAACTTAAGCAATAATACGCTTCTATATTTTAATTTTTATTTACAATATTAATTTACAAAATAATTTAAAAATTTGACATACAAATTATCAATTTAATAATAATAATAATTTAAGAAAATTTCAAAAAAAAACACAATTTGATAATAGAGTTTGGCATGAAGGCCTGCATATTCGGGTCCTATATCGGTTGATGTATTAAAAAAATGCTATAAAATACTTATAAACATCTCCAAAATGAAAAGTGATAAACTAAAATGTTGTTCCTTAGACCAAAATGACATAAATTCCTTTTCATACTTTTCCCAAATTTTGCCTCTGGTACTCTCTACAACTCATCCAAGCTTTCTATCTCTTAGCCTTTGATATCATTGCTTGGCTCATTTGAATGTGTTTAAATATAATGTTTCAACACCTTATATAGCATTGGATCCTATAGCCCAAGTAGTTAGGCCTTATCCATTTTATACAAGAGGATAAGGGTTTGAAACCCATCCCAACACTTTTAGTGGGTAATGCAAATCTATTAATCTCACATGTGGTAGTGGGCAGTGGCATGTAGGGTTTAAACACCATGAAGTTTATGGTGTAATGTGCTAAGTGTTTGGCATTATCAAAAAATTTGTGGGTTTTGTGTTGGCATGTGGGTTTGGTGAGGTTTTCACATGGACATGGTGGCATGAACATGGATGTTCAGGAATGTAAAGTGGCATGTATAGTACAAAACGTGGTGACATGTATGGGTCACGTGGAAATGATAAGTTATATATGGTTTATTCGAAACATTCAGGGATTAATATAAAATTGAACCATGCTAAAACAATTGTTGGTAAGCCACATGGTGGATTCAGGACCCACCATGTGGTCCAATCTCCACTCACCACTTATCATCCACTCACCAATTGTTGACCACTCACCCCTTGTCTAAATCCCACAAGATGTTCTATTTAAACCACAAATTTTTTGCCCTATTATGTTATTCCTATTAAAGATGAATACATTAATCTATCAAAGATAAATGATTAAAATCCACTATTTTCCTACATGAACTGACTTCCATGTGTCACATCCTTTCTGGGCCTCATTTCACCACATCATCTTGTTGACCAAGTTTGACCACAACTTTGACCAGCCATAACTTTCACATACATACTCCATTTCATAAACTATAAATTATGCCAAAAATTTGTCAAGATAATCTATGCATTGGAACTATTTTCAAATCATTCGATAATGGTTAATTTTTGTATTTTGACCAACTTTGACTAATTTTGTCTAGTTTGATTAGACCTTTGACCACCTACATAAAGAACATATGAACTCCATTTTCCATATTTTTCATATCATTATAAAGGTCTCAATGGGCCCTATGTAATGGTATAAGTTTTGATTTAATTTAGGACCTTTTTTAAATTAACTTTTGGATCAATCCTCCTTATTAAGAATTCTTTTTAACCTCAAAAATCTAGTATTGGACTTGGTACTCAATATGAGGATATTTTCATTACTCTATCTCTGATGATAATTGAAGATATGTTGATGGGTTTTTAGATCTAAAACTATGAAAACATTGCATGTCACCTGGTGTTATAACAATCACCATTTTACAATTACCTCTTAGGGTTTTACATACGTTGCCCTTCTTGGGTCTTTACAAACACTGTAATGATTACAAACATTTCTCATACTTGGGTCTTATGCATTTATAAACAATTTATATATTTAGGTCTTACAAATATAAGGCAAATATGTATCCATGTTTTCTCACTCTAAAACATATAGATTAAAATATACAACCTATCTTTCAAGCTGTTATTGATGCTGCTCATGATGACATCTTTATGTTGTCCTGTACTGTTGTTGTCTACAACATACATGGGTATTAAAAAATTGAAATCACTATTTACCTATAATGGCTATTGCCGATGTGCTCGCATGAGATATTCTATCCCATCTTTTACAATGTTAGATTGATTTTTTTTGGAAAAAGTTGCCTTTATTAGAGATAAATATGGTTTACATAGGATAATGCCACTAAATTAAAGTGGAACCACATCTAATTTAACTTCATCTAAAAAGTTGATGGTAATTACAAACCCTAGTTTACATGTTTTATTTACATATACACCATTACCATCATCTATTCTATCTAGAGAATAGGGTTGGCAATGTGGCTTAGTTTTTAAACCTAAGGTTTCTACAAAATCTTCTAATATCAATTTTTTTGATAATTTTTTATCAAAAATAACATATTTATTATAATGCTTAACTATTATTATTTTAAATAAATGTTTCTTACCTTTCTAGGGTGATAATTTTTGAACTATCAACTTCTCATTGACTATCATCTCCCTTGTTGATGTTCTCTTAAGTTTTGACTAACAAGATTTTGTCTTCTATTTGATTGAAGATGTAGTTATAACCTTTACCTAGCATTGTGGATAATTTTACTTATCTTCTTTCAAAATTTAACCCTTAGCATTGAAGTAAAAACCCATCTTTGTCTTTTCTAGCTAATTTTGTTTTGTCAATCTTCTTCTTGACATATCTCTTAAGCATCTTTCTAGAGATTTCTAAGGCATATTTATAAGATACATTTGAGTATTTATTATTTTCATACCTCGATAAGTCATCTAAGGATGTCTCATCAAATTTAATTACTTCATCTTCTAATAATGCTTCCTTCATCTCTTCAAGGTGTTCTGACTTACTGCTTGAATAAATATTCAGCTTAGCTTCTTGGAATATTTGTCTTTTGCCTCCATATCCTAATCCTACATGGAGTGGTATCTTTTCCACTTGGATAGGCTAGATAATTCCCTAACCATTAAGGTCAAGGATTTTTCCTTTGAATTCCATTTTAGCTAATATCTTATAACCTATACCTTTCATGTGCCTTTCAAATGTATTAACACATGAACTTGATGAATGTTGAGAGTTAGTACATTTAGTATCCCTAACATTGTCAATATAGCCAGAAGAGTTGATTTCATTATTTTTATTTTCAAAATATACATTAGAAGATACATTCATAATTAGAGCATTATTTACTTTTGGAATTTCAACATCATTTTCATTGATAGGACTGGCAGGAGTATATGAATTAGAAGAATCACTACTATAACCAAAATATACCTTTGTTGTCTGGATTGTCTCAAACTGAATCTCATAGGTATGATTGGTTGTTAGTTGGATTCTTTCCCCTAACAGAGTGTTTCTAGCATGTTGAGATGTGAGATAATAATAACCCAAAGTTATCTCCTCAGCTTCTCCTAGAACTATGCCAAGAGCTACTTGATCAAAAAATAACCCTTTGATGTCAAAATATAGGTTGACATAATGAGTCACATGTACACATACTATGCCATTAGCTCCTCCAAATGTATTAGTGTGGGGTAATGGAAGAGTCCTTAGTTGCATATGTTGTGTGAGACCTTCAGTAATCTAACTAGTTCCAGAACTTTAGTTAAAATAGATCTACTTGAACTTCCCTTCAGTAATAGTAGTGCAGTTATATCTTTGAGTTTTTTAAGAGCATATCATAATTTTTGGCACTTTCATTGACAACATATATCACATTGGAGAGTCTGGAGTTGATTGATGAGGCATTATTGGTTGGATTAATTAACCACTGCTAGACATGGCTAGTTCCTTGCCTCTCTCCTCATTCTGCCTTCTAAACTATAATGGAGCGTGACTAGGATGTAGGATCCAACATTCTTTGGTAATATGACCTCATCGTAAATAATTTCCACAAATTTTTGAATCTTTACACATCCTCTTATTTTGTCGATGTTCCTATTGTAGTTTTACTTACAGGGCATCAATGCTCTATTGGAGCCTCTTGATTTAATTCTCTTGTTGTTTTTCTACCACTTACTAACTTTGCTCTTGATATTATAGGTATTGCATTAGCGTAGTGATAATGGAATTCCATAAAAACTGAATCTAAGTTAGCATTGGATCTATTGTTCTACAATAACTAATTTTGGTTAAAACAACACAATCATAAATTCACCCACAAATTTAGTTCTAATATCAAACATGATGCACCAGAACAATGCCTAAATAGAACTTAGCCCAATACACTAATTGCTCTGATACCAACCTAATCTATAAACTTAAGTAATAATACGCTCATGTATTTTAATTTTAATTTATAATATTAATTTATAAAATAATTTAAAATTTTGCCTTACAATTTATCAATATAACAAGAATAATTCAAAAAATTCTCAAAACACAACATAATTTGATAACTGAGTTCGACACAAAGGCCTACGTCTCTAGGTCTAATATCAATTGATGTATTAGGAAAAATGCTTGAAAAATACTTGAAAATATCTCCAAAATGAAAAGTGATTAGCTGTAAATTTGTTCCTTGGGCCAAAACAATATAATTTTATTTTTGGAAATTTTCCCAATTCTACCTCTAGCACTCTCTGCAACTCATCCAATATTTCTAGCTCTTAACCTATACTATCACTACTTCGCTCATTTGAATGTGTTTAAATATAATGTCTCAATGCTTTATATAGCATTGGATCTTGTAACCCAAGCGATTTGGACTTCTCCCTTTTATAAGGGAGGATATAGGTTCGAAACCCATCCCAATGATTTTGGTGGGAAATGAAATCTATTAATCCCACATGTGGTAGTGGGAAGTGGCATGTAGGGTTTAAAAACCATGAAGTTTGTGGTGTAATGTGCCAAGTGTTTAGCATTTTCAATTATTTCATGGAAATTTTGGTGGCATGTGGGTTTAGTGAAGTTTTCACATGGACATGGTGGCATGAATGTGAATGTAAGTGGATGTTTGGGCATGTATTATGGCACGTATAGTATGGAAAGTGGTGACATGTATGGGTCATGTGGAAATGGTAAGTTATATAAGGTTTATTTAGAATATTAATAAATAATATAAAATTGGACCATGGTAAAATAATTGGTTGCAAGCCACGTGGTAGCTTGAGGACCCACCACATGGTCCAATCTCCACTCACCACTTTTCATTCACTTTCTAGTTGTCGACCACTCACCACTTGTCAACATCCAATTAGATGTTTCATTCAAACCTCAAATTTTTTTCCCTATTACATTACACCTGTCAAAGATGACTATATTTGTCTATGAAATAAAAATGATTAAAATCCACTATTTTCTTACATAAATTGACTACCACGTGTCACATCTTTTTTGGTCCTCATTTTGACACATCATCCTATTGACCAAGTTTGATCACAACTTTGACTAGCCAAAACTTGCACACACAGATTTGATTTCATGAAATGTAAATTATGCCAAAAATATCTAAGGATTATCCATGCATTAAAACCATTCTTTAATCATTTTTTAATGGTCAATTTGTATAGTTTGATAAGCTTTGACCAAATTTATCAAGATTGACTAAACCTTTGACTAGTTGCATAAAGAGCATATAAGCTCCATTTTTTGTGTTTTGTATACCGTTAGAAAGGTCTCAAAAGGTCTTACACAATGGTATAAGTTTTATTTTGCTTAAATATATTTTTTAATTCACCTATAGATTAAAAGTCCATGTCACTCCTTACTCTATATCAGCAATACAAATCGGTTAAATACAATTTATTTCATCAAATATATGAATGAATATTACATTATTTTATATCCCATACTAGAGACAATAACTACAATTTATACCATCCAAGTAAATTTTATATTTAAATGTAGATTTAAAATACCACATTTTTTTTCCAAACATACTACACCCTATGATAACCTATATTATCATAGTCTGGTATTCTAATACATTTTAGACAAACAATCATAATAAATTAGTCATAACTACATGCAAACATAAGCTTCTATTTAAGTAACTAGACATAACCAAGTGAGCCATAGTTCTCACAAAACACAATATCATCTTAACTTGGCAAACACTACTCTCATAAGGTTGTATAAATGTATACACAAAATACTACCAACTATCACAAAACACACTATTCATAGTAATAACCATCATACCTATATTAAATCAGTCAAATGTGGGTGTGAGTTTAGGCATAACAATTATAGTATGTGCCATCTAGGTACAACATATATTTAAATTGTAGAGCTCAATGATATCTCATATTATCATGAATCATGAATACATAAATACACATAACCAACTTATGATTTCAAGAATCAAATGATCCACATACATAATAATAATCAAGTATGAGCTTATTCTACCTAGACATACCTTAGGTTTAAAATGCATACTAGCATTCAAAGAAATATAATTTATAAGAATACATCCTGATGCGCCATTAGATGATAAGTATAACCAATATTTATAAATATTAACACTCTCATAATATGTACTACACATGATTATTTAATACTAAACACTAATAGTCAATTCAATCATTTGCATAAAAACTCATAAACCCATTATAACATTTATTTAAAAAACTCATTTTATTTTTAGAAGATTGTTTCTAAGGGTTATAGGTTTTGGTTTCTTAAAAACTTAATAATTTACTCAAACCATATATTAAGCTATAGTTACAACCCTTATGTATGAGCACTTGTATATTATGCACCACATGTAGTTATTCAATTACTATGCAAATATTAAACTTCTATTCATTTATGTTTTTAATCAAGAGATACCTATAGTCATTATAATTTTAACTGAGGATTTCATATCACATAGATTATCCCAAGATAATGAAGACCCATTTTGAGTTATAAATATGCATCTATAATTAAATACAAGGTTAGCGGCCTAGAAATTTATTTGACTTAGTTTCCCAACTCTCGATTTTCCTGATCAAATTCTTATATGTTGTATTCACCCAACGCTCATAGGTTCTTCAAAGAAAAATGTTTCCTATTAAAATATTCAAGAATATACATATAATTATGGCTCAAAGGTGTCAATTGTCTCATAACTCATTTATATGATTCTTGTTAACAATCTGTGTCAAACATATGAATAAGATTCTCTACATTAGCATTTGTACATATGCAATACATAAGTTTTTATTAAATAAAATTATGTGGTTTATAATCACACACGAAACCATAGTTATAGGATCACACCCCTTTGTTCAAGTATCATAAAAGTGATCCCAAACATATATGGTATCACAAGATAATAAAAGACTACGTTGAGTTAATTATATTTCTTATATCATAGTAAACACTACTTTTTAGGATTTAGACAAATTATAATTACAGTCTATTAATTATAAATAATAATTTTCAACAACCCATTGTTATAGTAAATCAATTATCATTTTTAATAAAATAATATTAATAAACAATCTATATAATCAAGTTGAGAGTTATGAACATGCTTCTCTAAATAACTTTATCATTTGACCATGTCTATCTCATTTGAGGTTCTTAAATCTAGTTAAACCAATTAATATATATCTTTCCATATGATCAATCTCATTGATCATTATTTATAACCCTATTTGTATTTCAATAAGTATTCATGTCCTAGTTCATACACCTCCAAAGTGTACTTATAAACTTAGTCTAATTCCATATTACCTGAATAATTGCTTAAACCAATTAGCTCATTAAGATGATATAATATACAAATCTTATTAATTAAAAATTTAACTTGTTAGAACTTAGTTTTCCCACCCTTTATAAGTCACCATTTAACTTCAGTGATACTTGTTTAAAAATATTTTTATCTAATAAACTAGTTTTCTAAGCTTCTATAAATTGCTTCAACCCATAAGATTTCTCCTTGAATCTTATGAATTGATTTTTAACAATTACTTCCTGAATGGTAGCTGCATATATATACATATAAGTTGACTCACTAAATAAGAGAATCTTAATGCTTGCATAAGGCACTAGTTCTATTCACACCACTTTCCATTTATAAACCAGATAATTATAAAATACACATTTAAATTTAGCTCTATATTTTACAATAAACACAATAGCAACTACAGTCAACACTATAATAAAAAGATATACTATTTTTTTTTAAATTTTAAATAACAATTATATGTAATTTAGCTTTGGCATATCCCAATGCCTCACTGGATAGTTTATGCCACACTCATTATCTAGCCAATAGAACATTTTTATGACTTTAAGCAGATGAAAAATAGAATAAATTTGCATGTTCACAAAACTCTCTATTTGGTTAGGGCAATTTTCTTGAAATAAGGTGCTAACTACATTTAGATAAGTTAATGACCTCTGAACTATATATTTTATTAATTAAATCGACCCATATGTTTGTAGATATAGTAACTAAATTGCAACTTTGCAGTTAAGTCATTGCTTGTGGTTGTCTAGAAATAATTAAGTCACTGGAATGGGTTACTAAGACGTAAAAGTGGTTAAATAAATCACTAAAGTAATTATAATATGTTGGCTATAGTAAATATATTTCCACATATATAAATTGTTGTAGGATATATGTATGGGTTATATATTCTAGATTATTCAAATCATTGCTATATAAACTTAGTGATATACTGATATAAGCTCATATCAAGGTGAACATAGATTAAATCACTGATATATATCATTGTATGTTTTATAGAATTATTATGCATCCTATAGTTTGATAAATATACATTTATATCTAGTATAGAGGTGTTTTTATAATCTTCTACATACATGTTAAAATCCATTCAACTGCTCACATAATCGTAGAATAATTAATTACACCACATACCTCTCATTCATGTCTAAAAATTATATGGTTTTTGAGCGATATTCTTTACTCAGCTATCAATGTCTCTCTCTGTTGCCTTCCTCTTTTCTCTAAGTGGAATGACCTCCACCTCCTCCTTTTTAACTTTACCCTCAAAAAATACTTGACATGATAATCTCCCTTCTCAAGCTTTTCCTATAGAAAATATGTGTAGCTCTTTTACTTTAAAGATTTTTTTCCTTGCTTTCCTTTTTTTTTCTTTTTGTTACTTTTTTTAATATATTTGATTTTTTTTCTCTAAATTTATTCTTTTTATTTTCTTTTATTTTTATTGGATTTTTGTATTTTTTTTCTTATTCAAAGGTAATTTCTCATACTAATATATATCTCAAGCTTAGTCATAAATGTAGCCAAATCAGATGTGTCAACTATAAATATTCATGGATGGTTAAATAGTTTTCTTAGTAATGAATCATGATGTAACACCATTACCATTTTACATTATTAAATTTAATCAAGTAATGTACAAGTTGACACTACATAATATAAGAAAATTAGTAGTTTTAACTCATTTGGTGATAGTGTTCCTAAACAAGTCACATTCAATTTATACTCATATAATAAAACAAATCAATTCTCATTTGGCGGTAAGTCATAATAACCATGTAATTCACTGATGTTCGAACAACAATATCAATTATTGTTTAATATTTAATCAATAAAATATTTGACATTAAATTAGATAATAAAATCAATTTCATTTGATGTTATTTTTTTTAAAATCATATTTAACTTATCTAAATAATCAAAACCACATAATATAAAAAAATATATTTAACTAAATATTCTATTTGTTCAAAATATGAAATACTAGTTATATGAGTAATTTCTAAGTCATTGATGTCCCAACTAAATAAGTCCATAGTAATTCCATGTTAGCAAAAAGACAAATAACAAGTCTGTCAATTAAAATGGGGTTTAATTGGGTGAGACAATTGTTGAATGAGATTTCTTTGGTTTAAGTCTCATAAGACTTGTAACAACCTTCTCCTTGGCTATAAGTTCACTCAATGAATTAGATGTGCTATATTATTTAGTTTCTATCATTTTATTGGCCTAGTATGAATTTGAATCTAAGAATTTATTATGTTGTTATATGTTTCACAATAATTATAAAAGAGTGTAATGGAGTGAATGCTTCATAATTATATTTGATCTTAAATTTGATATCTATTTAATTATTAGAAATATATATTAAATATGAAATTTGACATTTATTTGATTATTTGACCATCATGTATAAAATTTTATTTTTATTTGAAAAAGTCAATAAATTTTTTTAATATCTTATTCATACTATGAAGTTTAGAATCCTTTATTTTTTATTGATTTTTTTAAAAAATTGATATAATAATATAATTAGATTCGCATCATTTATTACTAATTAATAAAATTTTGATACAAAACTAATAAAATTATTTATCAATATAGTATATAAAAAATTTAAATTTAAAAGTGTAATGGATATTAAAAAAGTATAAAAGTTTGTCATGTTTCATATTAAATCGGAGTCTTCTGGTTATTATTATGTGATGTATCTTTTTAAAGTTAATGTTTTTTTTTCAACAATAATTTTCATTTTTTGTTGTTGTTGTAATACTTCTATTTGGATAAAATTTGTGAGAAAGGGATAGGTTTATAAGGCATTATCATTATGTGTGAGCATCTCCTTTTCCAAGTACGATCTCGTACCATCATGTTTTATCATCCGCTCTCCATCAATGTTTTTAGGGCAAAGTTTTGGCACCCTTCATTTATTAAGATCTTTCTTCTCGCCTGCACAAACATAGCCAATTGTTTGAAAGTCATGCATAGGAGCCCATCAGTTTAGTGCAATGAAACTTCGAACACCAGTGTGGTATCTGTTCTAAGTTTTTCAATTCAATATTTGATATTAAACTAAATTGTTAGCCTTCAAATATTATCAAGAGTTGTAAGTTACAATAGGTTTGGTTTTTAATAAATTGGTCTCAAATGTAAATGTGTTATATGAGCTTTTGGTTAAAACAAGTCAATGTATTTTCACCCAATCAAGGAAGGTTTAGGAATCAATTTGGTGCATGAAAGGTATTGGGAAAATATCAGTCAATTTGGTGTAGTATTCTTCACTCAAGCGTGGTGGCGTTTAGAACGTTCGTACATTTTGTTTGGCATTTTACTTAATTTCATTCAATGGCGAGAGGTATTGAAAAAAATGAATTAAAGTATTCTTTAGTAAAAAGAAGCTTCAATAATCTGAGTGAAAAATGAAAGGAAAGGAAATTTTATAGGATAAAATGAATCCATTTATTTCCTAGTAAAAGAAACTTCAATAATCTCATTGTCAAAGAAAGGAAAATTATTTGATGAGGTGTTATTCAACTCTATAATATTAGCAGGCATCCATAAAATAAAATATATAATTTAGAAGCTAAACTATTAAAATCTAGATAATTTGAAATAAAAATATTAAGGACAAAAATTTATCTTCATCAATTTATTAAATTAAAAGTTAAAAAATTAAATAGTTAAAAATTATATTTAAGACAATAAATTTATAATTGTTAAAAGACAGGTTTAGTGTGATATGGACTCATTAATATAAATATGGATATGTTTTTAAGTTATATTATAATTATTTTATATATTGAAACGTTTTATCATTATTATTATTAATCAAATAATATATAAACAGTTATACAATAAAGCAGTCAGTTGGTAAATACTGTTCACACTCTTTATCAGATGAAGATATTGGTTCAAATCACAGTAACCTCTCAACATTATGTATATCCAATGACGAAGATACCGGTTCAAATCACAATAATCTCACAGCATTACGTATATCCAATGTACATATAAAAATTTAAGTACATATTACCGCCACACCAAAAGAAATAGGCAGAGATCCATCTTTGGACCAAATAATGATGATGATGATGATGATGATGATGATGATGATGAGTTATTACTCAAATGCTAAAAAGGCTCCCATATTTGATAAATGTTTTCACCAAATGCTAAAAAGGCTCCCATATTTGATAAATGTTTTCATCCAAATAAAATTTATCTACTATTTTACAATTTTTTTGTTAATAAAAATATTTAAATTAAAATTGTTATTCAAAATGAGTATATTAAATTTATAGGTTTTGATATTTAATTTAAATGTTATGTTTTTTTAATGTACAAACATTCTCCAGCACTTACAGTTTATTTATTTAATAATAAATAATTTAGCAACTGTTCCAAGGGTACAAGTTATATTGGGTACAAGTTATATTATAAACCTCTAAATGTTAGATCAAATCTCAACGGACATAAATGTAATTTATCACAAAATTTTGATGATACATTTTGCACGAAGTATTATATTTGATTGATGATGATTGTTGGCATTGATCATTATTAAGTACATTGTGGAAATGATTTTCTGTTAAGCACATCACATTGTGTTTGACCACCCCAATAAATGGCTGGCAAAAATAATCACCAACGGTCAGAGCATTTACAATTTCATATATATTTTGGAACATCAATGTCTTATCTCCATATCATTGGAATTACAATGCTGATTTGAGCCGCACATTCGACATGGAGCCTTCTCACAATCAAATCAAAATGTCCAATCAAAGAACCTGCCACCTTGTAAGTTATGTACCCTTTGGGTATAAGTCTTGTAAATCAAACAACTGCGTTAAATCTGAACAATATTCTAAATGCCCAAACATCAAATTAAAACTCAATGGATACAAAATGTAATCTATCATGAAATCTGGATAACACATTTTACACGAAGTTTTAGATTTGGAATGTTGATGATTGTTGCCATAGATCATGCTTAAGTACAATATGGAAACAATTTTCCATTAACCACATCACACCGTGTTTGACCACCCCGATAAATGGCTAGAAAAAATAATCACAAATGGTTGGAGCATTTACAACTTCAATCTTGATAGTGGTTGTATGTACCTCATATCCACTTCAAAAATTTTACCGAGATTCTAAACTTGAAATTCCAAATTGCTCTTGGTTGCTTGTAATTTTTTCAGCGCCATCGTAATAAAAATAATTTCTCCATTGCAATCACCAAGACAAAAGATGTCATGAATCTGAGTCTCGTGTTCGATATGGACCCCTTAGTATACAATATCATCGGAAATACATTGTCATCACCTCTCATCATCGTTGCTTATCCGACCTTGAAATCTTTCACTATTTTCATGGTTTGTATGACTTTATCTTTTCTCCCAGGAGTCTGATTATAAAATGTAATAGTGTGAAATGTCAATAAAAATAATCATACTTAAATTAAATGATAATATTATAATATTCTTATAATATACTTGATATTATAATAAGGATAATGATAATGATAATGAAGCAAATAGTATATATTATTATTTATATTATATTATTAATAATATTATTATATTATAGTAACTATTAATATAGTATCAATATCTTATAATATGCTAAAGCGAATCATGCCATACTCTTTCAACTAAGATGTAATGGTGGTCCTATTCGCCTCCGATATAAAGGCCAAGGCAAAAATGGAAGCCTCTCCTCCTAACAAAGAAGACCGCGACCATGGCATTTGTGTTTGTATCTCGCCCAAAATTAAAGATTGCATTTTATTTTGCCGCCTCCTTGATTAATTTCATGGCAGGCAGTTGCACCGTCATTCATTGGGCTTGCAACAGAACCCAGCTTGGCCTAAACGGCACATACCAGAACCACATTAAATCAGTATTGCACAATTTGATCGATAAAAGAAACGGATTTAGAGCAACCCCGGAGGGAGAAGCCTATGGCCTATTTTAATGCATAGGGGACGTGACCCAGTATGACTATAATATATGCGTTCAAGAAAACTACCTGGATGCAGCAGGAGCAAGCTTGTGGTCGAACTGGTGCTTCCTTCGTTTTGAAAGACATGATTTCATTTCCAATATGGAGAACTGCCATATGAATGCCAATCCTCCCTGCAGAAAAAGTCTTGAAAATTATTCCCATTGAGGTCGACTGAAACCGCCTTCCCCAAAAATCACCCTTCAAAACCGTAGGTGCACCAAGATGCGGATCCCCATGAGATGAATCCAACCGCTTCCGCTTAGCCACCACTGCCACCGTTTATATACCTCCCTCTAACCGTATATGTCTAACCGCAATTGTTAACCATAACATGAAATTCGATCGTCGATTGCATGGAAGTCCACCATAACAGGAAAATCGATTGCGCACAGAGTTTCATGATTGGCTCTGTTATCATAACTTCAAAATTTCTAAATGATTATGAGTCATGGGCGATCGATTGGTGGTTAAACGGTAGCATGATCATGCGTCAACAAGCTATGAAAGGCATCCCATGAAGCGTTCAAGAATAGGTGCCACTGCAGTTTCGAAAGACCCTATGCACTCCGATTCATTTTGTATTCGCTCTCTACTGCAAAGGGACTGGAAGGAGAAAGCTTGATCTCGCGAGGAAAGGACAAAGGTAAATCTGACCGCTTACCTCACAAATGCACTGTTTACCTCAAAAATATACTGCCATAAAAACTGTTTGTAGGTTTTGAAACACAAATTCATTAATCCATGTGCCTTCGAAAATATTGAGTTTTCTTTCCATTATTCTTCCACAGTCGAAAATGTGACAAAGTTTTTGCCTTACATTGACATATGTTTACCTGTATGTGTATGTGCCTTAGAATCAAGCCAAAACAAAACAGTGTATGCAATTGAAATTAGTTATTCAAAGAATCTTGCCATAGTATTAACTTTATAAAACCATAGAATGAAAATAGATAAACAATTAAACCAACAATCAACGGACCTAATCAACTAGAACTATAGGGACCGAGACACATTGAATGCATAGAAAATGCAGAGGATTATTGGATGATGCTATTTGTTTGACAAAATTTTGAATGAATTAGTTGAAAAACTTGCTCCTAGCAACAGATAAAGAGGTTTCCCTGCCCTACTTGTTCATAGAGGATTTGAAAAAAAGTTTATGAAGCACCAATAAACTAAAACCCAAAGAAAATAAGGGTAAAACAAATCAATTAAAAGTTATTATCTTGTAGTGATGCACAAGAATAATAACAAGCATAAAATAAAGAGAATTGATAGTTATTAAATAATTTTATAAATGATGAGACAAAATATTTCCACCATATACATGAAAAAATGTAATACATTGCACAAAAACACAAGGAAAATAATGAGAAGCTGAAATGTTTGTTATTTCCTATAAATGTGAACACTGTGCATTGCAAGATACACTATATTGAATGATTATGTGTGAGATGTTTGTTATTTCCTATAACTGTAAATACTATGCATTGTAAGATACATAACATATTCATTGATTATGACTCTGTGTGAGGTGAGCAGTGGAAGTTTGTCCACATCATTAGAGTATTAAAATAAATTGAACATGTAGGTCGCTATGCAAGCAATGATTTATTTTTACTTGTAGTAGCTGTAACCTCCATGTGTCCTTACAATTTATTCCTAGAAATCAACACCATATAATATCTAAACTTAGCATCTATAGGGTAGATATAATCTACACTTCTATGACTATTTCATCCATGAATGTTGTTTAATTTTATGACCTTGTTATCAACATTGCACAAGAGTTCATGGCTGAAAATACTCCATTTAAAATCCCCACATATTTTTCCGGTAAGCTAGGTGGTGCACCTCCCCTACTATCTCCCAATATAGCAAATCCACAAACCCTACATTCACCCAAACTTATGAGTCTACATCTCTTGAATACACCTAGACCTAAACTACACTCAACTAAAGCAGACCAAGGTAATCATTTAGTTTAAATGGCTCAAGCGTTGGTGATATCTCCACATCGTTTTGATTCTTGAGTTCAATAACACTATGGATCTTCAAAATATGTTTGTTTTATATAGATCAAATATTTTTTACATGAAGTGGTAAAGAAAGGTAACCAGTCATTGATTCTCAAGTTCAATAAAAATATGGATATTCAAAATATGTTTGCATTATATAGACCAAATATTTATTATGTGATGTGCTAAAGAAATGTAACCAGTCATTCTCAAATTGACACAAGGTTGCATACATATACATCACACTTTTTAAAGACTATCTATAGTCACATGAATTCATGCAAGCAAGCACATTCAACATTTACCCTCGATAAAGAGGTACATGCCTATATTGAATCACTTATAATGTCCATAACAAGCATATGGTAATAAGGGACTCTAGCCTTGAGAGTTTTGTATAATATAATTCACTTACAATAGTCTAGATATTATTGATGCTTTTGAAATGAGAGGGCGTTCCCTACGAGTTGGCACATAATGACTATCATGTCTCTACTGAGGGTTGGCTTCTTGGGTAGTGTCACCCAGGACTGGGGAGGTTTGTAAAGCTTGCTTGATAGTACCCTGCTTCGTATATACTTTTATCTCACATAAATGATAGTGTTTCTATCAAAAATGGTAAATATGCTTAATAAGGGAGAGGTTTTGATGTTATAGTGATACCAACACTTGGAATGCCTGAGAGTGAAGCACTTTAGAATGCAAGACTAAGAGTGATGCAGAAGTGCGATAACTAGCATAAAAAGTAGTAGTGATAGGCTCTATAAAAGTTACATGGGAGCATATGAATTGTAATGCTATGCAGTGCAACATTGACCCCCAGGGAAAAAAGAGAAACAAGTGTTGAACTAGGACTTCGAAAATTGAAAGGAAAAAGTTAAGATATGAGAACTTCCCCTTCAAATTGTATATTAATCCATAACTTGATTGGTCTATTCATATCCACTTCTCTATCCTCAAAATATATATTAGAATATACAAACACTATTTTTTAAAAATAATTTAAAATTCAAATGAAATGATAAAACATAGGCATAGTAAACATTTTTATGTCTTTGGTGTGTTTTGACAATAAAACTTAAAGTCTTAAATGATGTCATATCCACCAAAGATAATGAAATATTTATTCTCTACCAATCGTTAATGTAAAATATGTTTGGGGTTAGAAGACATTATTTGTGCACACACACCTCATGTAACATAAATTTATACCATGTATTGGGTGTGATAGTATACAATTCTTATTATTGACCACTAATTATATTGCAAATGAACAAAGTATAACATCTAAAGCTACAAGGGTTGCCTTGATGACCATCTCATACATCATTGAAACACTTTAAATCATCATTCACACACCAAGAAGACCTTTTCCATTAATTTTTTCATGCATAGGTGGTCAAATTTTATTCATTCATTTTCAAATCGTGTTTTTTTTCCTTCCCTTGATTTATTGGTGGGGTAGCCAAAAAATAGTTCTTGTGTGTTGTTTATGCTCAATGCATTTTAATGTGATCCTGACCTCTTTCTTGATTTATTTGTGGGGTTTGTAGACAAAATTCAATGTTTTAAACCATAATATTGACAAACTTGTATGAACATTGTTGTATTTTTAAAACAAAAAAAATTTAAAACATTGACTAGTGTAGGTTACGATGGATGATACTGAAGGAAATGAACTTTTACAAGAGATATACATAGAGGCATAACATATAGTATGCAATTTTATCTATTACACTCTATGGTCATTATTTTATTTCACACATTCTCTATTGAAGCTAATCTATTGCTACATTGATCATTTTAGGGAAAATATATTAGCAAACACTCCTCATTATAGGCATGCCCCCTATTTGGTCCTTTCAGTGGACAGGTTGGAGATAAAAGAGGGTTTTAAATAGTTCTTCTAGAAGAGGGGCTACATTTGGCATTGTGTCAAGATAACCACTCCATGGCCACCAATATCCAGTATGCAAACTCCATGGGCATTTGAACATTTTCCCCATTTAAATGCAGACACAGGTAATATCAATGTAGATGAGGAGACATCACATTTACTTCTTATGATTCTCATGGATTTGGCCATGTAAAATTTAATAAACTTTTTACATTTGTATTATAATCATTAAATTCTAACATTTCATCCATGTTGTGATTTGTTATGTCATGTTTAATATTGTAGCGGGACATGGTGGAGTATAGTCATAGTGGGGAGGGTGATCATCATTTCTTGAATATCCCAATCTTTGAATATGTATGACAAATATTGATTGTACTTAGTCTTTCTTGTTTTGAACTTTTCATATATCCTTCTACTTGCATTGAAACAATAGAATACAATAGACAAATTTAGATAATATTTATGGTTTTTTACATTGTCTTTCAATATCTTTTAGTTAGAGGGGCCAAAGAAGAGCTATAATAATGAAGTTCATAATGACTCATATATCGACTTTGTCACACTAAATGTTAGTAGTTAGTGTACTTACTTTTTTCTCTTTCATCGTACCCTTGCATCTTCATTCCTTTGTACATTTATGGATTGAATTATATATGTTGGGTATTACATCAAGAATAGGAAGAGCCTGATAAGATTGGTGATGAGGTTGATGATGATGATAATGACTTGCTTCCAGACACCTCATAATTTAATTGAAAGGAGGAAGAACCAAAACATGTAAGAACATTTTATTATCTTTAGGAACCATTTTGTTAATTTGTTCACTTATGATTTCATTCTAAGACAAATTATAGTTTACTAAAGAATACATGATTGTGGACATGGGTATAGGCATGTGGGATGTGCACTATTGCTTGTTGTGGTCATGCAACACATTTCATGGTGATGAGGTCATCCATTCTAGTCACTAGAGAGACTTAATGCTCATCATCTTCATATTCTTCTTTAATAGTCAACTGTAAGGAAGCCCCCAAGGTGTCTCGATAGAGGAAAAATGAAATCAAGGGATAAAGCATACACTAAAAGACAAATAGAATGCATGCCAAAAGTATATCTTTTAAAAAATTAGAGCCTCAACAAGACATGTAGGATGGAAAGTTTGTGAATGGTGAGGGAGAATGTCTTCATTGTGGGTGATCTTAGTGAGATAACCTTGAAGTATCTTAACGATAGGATGGTTGCATATGACTCCATCAAAAATTGGGAATGAAGAAGGGAATCCTACATATGGTGTAGAAACTATAATTGACAAGTGGAATGAGAAAGACAATGAGCAGAAGAAGGGAAATGTGTAGGAAACCTTGGACTCTAGGTAAGATTTAATTTTTTGATAATCTTTCGATGAAGCAAAATTTAAGTTTACTTATGTTTTTTCAAAACTGACTTGTATATTTGTCGATTGCTCACCACCTGAAATGGAAAGAGATGGCCTAAAGATCAGGTATCCCATTGAGCATTGTGTTCCTTTGAGAGAGTTCTTATAATAGAAATGTATCAGGATCTATTATTGAAACTCCAAAAAAAGATCATGAAGAGATGTTTTGCATAAGTAAACTTAATCATTATTTCCACAAAAATAATTACTATACTTATAATATCCTCCAATGTTGATCTGATATTCCTTGTTGATCATGTATAGAGGAAGGCCAAGAAAGAAGGAGGAGACCCTAGGGCAGATGTTCTATTGAGTTAAAATGTTGTAAATGATTAGGATAATATCATAGTCAATGGCTCTTACATGCCCTTTTGTTCATTCATTTTTAATTTCATTGAACCCCGTCATTACACAGTTTCATCATTACACATTTTTTTTTAATTTTTTCATGTAATTTAATATAGGAATTGGATGGATATGGTGTGAAACCCATCATTACATTATACCACTTGAAGTCAATATTTAAGATTTATCATCTAGTGACCATCGTTGCTCGATGTTGCCTTCGTCATAGTTTCAACAAACCTAGAGAAGTTTTACATCACTCAAACTTATCTTCCCTAATCAAATTTGTCAACATGTTTATAGTATTTTGTTTGGTGTTTATTTTCTATAGAAAGATTATACCATCTTCAAACATGATCCTAATTAATTGGTACTTAACGTCAATATACTTTGTGAGATCATGAAATGTTGCATTCTTCACCAAGTGAATTTCACTTTGATGATCATAGTGCAAATTAATCTTTCCCTATATCTCCATAAATTCATCCAACAATTTCTCAAACCATATTGCCTCCTTGAAACCTTTAGTTGCAACCATATACTGTACTTTAGTGGTTAATAAATCCACCATTGGTTGTAACTTAGAATCCCAATTCACAACTCCACCAGTAAGAGTTAAAACATATCCTATAGTGGACTCGCATCCATACCTATCACCACCAAAATAAGAATCTATAGAACCTATTATTTATAAATTTGATCTTTCATAACATATTACAACATCAAAAGTGCCTTTAAGATATCTGAGTATCCACTTTACCATAGACTAATGCTCCTTTCCAAGATTTTCCATGAACAGGATCACAACTCCCATTATTTAAGAAATATCTCATCTCATGCACACCATGGCATATATGAGGCTTCCCACTACTGATGAATATGGTACATAGGACATACTTGTATTTTACTTCTTTGTACTAGGACACTAATTGGAAGACAAATTAAAATATATAGGAAATGAGGTGTTTACTAGTTTGGCATTTTGCATATTGAACCACTATAGAATCCTCTCAACATATGTCTTTTGAGATAACCAAATTTTCCTATCTTTCATATTCATATGTATCCTCATCCATAAAATTTGGTTTACTACTCCTAAATCCTTCATCTCAAAACTCTTAGCCAATTGATCCTTCAAATCATTAATCATCTTCATGTTGGGCCTTGTAACCAACATGTCATCAACATATAAAAGTAAGATAAAAAATCTCCCATCAATGAACCTCTTATGGTATGCACAATGATCAGCTTATCTTATACTAAATTATTGGCTTTTCATGAAGGTGTCAAATTTATTATATCACATTTGTGGCACCTAATTCAATCTATATAGTATTTTTCAATCTATAAACCATATACTCTTTTCTTCTTACCTTATATCCCTTAGGTTGATCCATATGAATATCCTCATCAATATCACCATGTGGGAATGTTGTTTTCACATCAAGTTGCTCTAGTTCTAAATTTTGAGTAACTATAAGTTCAAGTAACACTCTAATAGTAGTCAATTTAAAAAGAGAGAATATCTCATTGAATTCAATACCTATCTTCTGCACTTAGATTTTTACCACCAACCAATATTTTTACCACTTTGATAACCCATCATTGGTCTTATTTAGCTTATACACCCACTTGTTACCAACACTCTCTCTTCTAGGTGGGAGATCCACAAGCTCCCATGTCTCAATATTTTGGAGTACTCTCATTTCTTCCTTTATGTCTTTCCTCCATTTTTATGCATGCTCAAAAGCTCTAGTTCTTGAAATGAACTAGGTTTACCCTCATGAGTAAACAAAGTAAAAGAAGATTGAAAAATAGGAGTATACCTTTATGGAACCTTCTTTATATGAGTGGATCTTCTAACTTGTGGATGTTGTACTTGGTTCTTTGATTGTTGCTCCCAAGTTTCAACTTAATTCTTTTCATCTTTTTATTCTTTAACTACTTGAACTAGTAGAATTTCAAGTGTTTATTGTACCTCATTCTTTTGCATGGATGTTAGAAACCTGTGCTACACCTTCTCTTTACTTTGTTAGTATAATAATTACTATGGTCACATATGATTTGTAAGTCATCTCATGAGCATTTTGTTTTATTCCACATTCATGGGAAGTAGTAATTTGCTTAGATTAGATTTAGTATAAAAGTAAGTGTTTAGACCAATCAAGGCATCCACAAATTTATTGTATTAAGCTTGCTTAGAAAAGGTTTCCCCCACAAAGAGGCCAATGATTCTACAATTCAGCCATTGTAATTTAGTTCTACTTATTTGAGTTAATATATTTCTAATTTTCAAAATTTATTGCATGTATTTGCAATTATCTACTAACTTGTTTACGATGGATCCTCTCATATGGTAATAGAGTGCTTTCCACGAATAAATTTATTTTTCATTTAGAAAGTCTTAACTCTATTTTGCTACATAATCTATTTAAGTAATTTTTTAGAAATTAATTATCTATATCACAATAATTTGTTTCAGATTAGGGTAAAAACTTGATTACATAACTGTGGGAAGTGCTTGGGTGAAATCTCTAAAATTCATTGTGAAGAGTACCATAGGAACCCCAAAGTAGTTGTCCCATTGAGAGGACTGGCCTATGAAATAGGCAATGACCCCTTCTAAATTGAGTAGTTCCCGTCCATGAAGAAAACCAAGAGCTATCGCTGAGATGTAAATCTGTGGCCAATTTTTTTTGGAGAGTAGTAATTGCTTAGACAACATTGGTGGCTAGAGTGATATATTTAAACCCTTAGGCAACTATTGAAACTTGGGGCCCATTTTTATCAATTTAAAAATATTTTCAACAGAATATCAAAAGAAAAAAATCATAGAGTATCCATAGACTATTAGAGGACTTAAAACCAACTAATTGATATAAACTAGAAACCAGAAATTTGGATTATATCAGTTTTAGAAAACTATTTGTGGATTCTTTGAAGACTCTCACAAGATAGAAAAAATCAGAAAAAAAAGACCAAATTAATTTTTTTACCATATCTCTCCATCTGTATCCCTATTAATCCTCAAATTTTATCTGGACACCTAAAATTCCATTCCCCACATTTTCTTCGTTGAGATTCCATATCCCATTTCCACTCCTAATTCCCATAAATCTCAATTTATTCATTTTTTGAGTTTTGCCATAACTTATTCTAATTTTGTCCATTTGGCTCAAAATGTTTCCACAATGTTCAAATCCATTTTATACTCTGTCCCTCTTTGATAAAATTTCCAATGTTTCCTTTTTCACTTTTAAAATTTCCCTCACCTTTGTCAATCATACTTCCACTATGCAAATGAATTAGTAAAAGTACCTTTACCCCTTTTGAATTTTCCCAAATAAAAAACATGCTGTACTAAACATGTCATAACTCTAGTTTTCTTATCCATTTCATGCAAAAACAATATCATATTTGGGTCGTGGTAATAACCCGAACAAGAGCAAAAAAGATGGAGGATGAAATTATCGCTCTCAATACACACATCAAGTATCTTTATGAAAAAATTCTCAGCGTATCACTTAAAACACATAAATGACAACAATAAGACTTCTTAAATCACCTATGATAAATACAAATCAGATTTGTAGCATTTATGATAAAACATAAACACATATGAAACTCTTGAACACAAATAATGAGATAATAGTGTGATATGAAAACCACAAAATATATTGCTTCTACAATGTATTGAAAACTCTCACATAGACATAGATGATAAACACCAATTCCTAAAGACATAATATTTCATTACATAAATAATATCACACCTACGTAATGGTGGATACAACTACAATACTCTCACAACTCTTACAAATGGATGACATAAAATTATGAAAAGCTTACAAACATTACCACACCAAATGGAGAAGACTCCACCCATATCAATGCCACACATAATAACTAAATTTTTTCAAGCACACACTCTAAAAACCTTCCATAAACACACTATATTCAATCAAAATTTCATGGTGTACATGAATTAATCTTGGATCAGATAAGATAGAGCACAACTACACTTTTGATTGGGTATACACTTGTTAAGTGGGAGCATGTCCTCTAGACCCGATTAGGGGATCACTTGTATCACTTGTAATAACATATCATGCTAAGAAGGGTTTCAAAGCCTACATTGGAACACAATTTCACAACAACCCTAGAGGAGTCCTATAATTTGATAATTCACTTATGCTAATAAACAAGAGAGTAAACTATTCTAATAACAAGAAAAGTAAACCAATCTAGTGCGCACCAAAGATTATGGCACAATGTGAGGGGTTATATGAAAATTGATCAAATATGTATAGGGAACATAAAATAAATTAAGTATGAGTAACACCCTAATACATATAATATGAAGAACAATATTATTTGAGCCAACACTTATGCTACTTTTATCTACTAAAAGAGAGGAGAACAAAGTTATAATATACTTACCTAAATGTGAACCCATCATGATTCAATATCTCCCTTGGAGAATGGGGCTTCACAAGAGTTTTTTGTGGTTCTTAAGGATTACATTTTTAGGCCAAAGCATCTAAGACCTATCCACAAGACTAGATTCTCCAAAATAGGAAACCTAAGCTAAGACTCCTCACGTAGAATGGTGAAAGAGTATATTGTGAAGAAGTGTGAGAAAATAATAAATCTTAATTGCATATTCTAATAATGACCTAAATGACCTTATATTTATAGGTGGAACTAACCCTAAAATCATTTAAAAATATTAGTTATGCTAGTTCGATTTGATTGACCTAGCACATTTTTGGACTAATGCATAAATTTTGTGCTAGGTCAGCTAGAAGGATAACAAACCTAAATAGATAAAGTGACCCAAAACTACACTAAGTTGACTAGGTCAACTAGTTTGCTGAATAGGTCAAAAGAGTGTCAAGCAAAGATAAGAAGGATAAAAAGAGGAAAAGACTAGAAGAATGTGCAAGGGAGGAGAAATAGTTTAGGGTAAGGTTTTATGAGATGAAAAGATTATAAATATTGTGGCAATAAGGGAAAATAATACTAAAAATCACCAAAGGTCTACCCACTCCTTTCTCAGTACACCCCTTAAGGCATACACTCAGAGAAATTGAGTCGTGACAGGTTCCTGCAAGATGTAAAGTGTTAGTATTTGATTAAAGTTAAAAATATTATGTGTATACATATGCCCCACTTAAGCTCAGAATGTGTCACTAAGGCGTAATAAGGGATGGTGCTTCAAGAAATAAAATAAAGACACACACAATGGTGATGCTAAAAAAAATAGCACTATTTTAAAAAGCATAAAGTAACTGAAAGTAAATGATAGAAAAGTAAACTAACTAAAATCCTTGACTTATCTTTATCATAGAATGATTTTTAGTTGTGTTTTTTGCTTTGATTGTGTAGGGTACAAAGAATACTTTTGAAAAACCTAATAATATAAAACTAAGAAGAAAAAACAAATAAACACAAGAAAATATAGGATAACTAGTGCTATGTGGACTAGACATACTTGGGAATTTGGCAAGCTGGATGACAAGTGATATGTTAGACCAAATGACCAAGTCAAACAAGAGTAAATTGAGTAACCATAAATCCAAGGATACTAAAGAATGAAAAACTCTAACAAGTAAAACTCAAGTAAGAAAAGGAAAACTCACCAATTCAAACCAAGAATACATGTTTAGAAAGGAATAATAAGCAAGACAAATCAATGGTAGAAAGAAATACAAAATGTTAAAACAACATTGATGAGTGAGCAGTAACAATCCACATCTCACTCAACAATGAAAAAAGGTGTGTAAAAGGAAAAACAACATTGATGAGTGAGTAGTAACAATTCACATCTCACTCAACAATGGAAAAAGGTACAAAATTAGGTGTCCATAATAGTAAGATATCAAAAAATGTGGTAAATGATAAGTAAAACAAGTATAGAAATGGAAATTTTATGGTGTAAAAGAAAATGGTGATCCATAGTTTCTCAAACATGTTTTTTTGTGTATAAAGATAGATAAGATTGAAATAAAGTAGTGCTAGCATGTTTTTAAGAAATAAAGAAGAAGGAATTTAAAGAAGAGGGAAAATAGATTTGGAATCACAATTTGGCTATCAAGAGGGGAGATGAAATGGGTGGAGGGGAGAATAAAGGGAAAACTAAGGTAGAAAAACTCTTTATTGAAGTCAAGACACTCAAATTTGTTTTGTCAAAATAAGAGAATTGTTGACCTTAGGGACTTCAAAGAACTTTTCTCAGCTACACAAGTCTTAGGTCAACAAATGGAGTATATAGATCATCCCATGAAGGTTATATGCATGAAAACTAAAATGGACTACCTCCCCATGATGTGTTCCCTATTCTTTAGGACTCCTAGATCCATTAATTTATTGTGAATATTGGGTACTTACGTGAGAAATTAGGTAGCACCATAGATTTTTTTTTTGAATTCCTCTTTTCCAATCTACTAGCCTACCGCACCCCAAAGGACTTCAACTCTATGTGAAGTTGACTGTGGAGTTTGAACTTCAATTGGAGATAAGAGATGTCCTTATAATCATGTTTTAAAGAGTGAATTTGACTTTTTAGATTTGTATGTTTCCTTTTAGATATCATTGCTTTTTGTTTTAAATGATTTGGATTTTAACTTTTTTGATGGTTTTTTTTGTTCCTCTTGTATATGGATTTATAAAACCAAGCATGGGTGATAAAGATGACTTTAATTTAGAAAATTGGGACAAGGTTGATAAGAGAGAGAACATCAAAGAGCATGGGTTTTAAGAGTCTTGTAAATCCAAGTGAAATAAAAGTGCTATCTTGACTTTGACCTTGTTTTATCTAATGTGGAGGTGAAAGAAAGGGGGAAATTAAGAGGAAATGACATGTGGAACAATTTTAATTAATTCAAAGAGTAAAGAGGGATACAATGGTATAAAATGTGTGATCCCTAATCATAAGACTTAGGGAAATGGAGGAAAACATGCTAGCATAGATTGTTATGCAAATTCCATCTAGTAAAAGAAGCAAAAGCTAAAGTTAAAGAATAAGGATCAAGATCATGAAAAGAATGGTAATTTTATGAGGAGTGTCAGGCCTTATCTATGATCTTACAAAGCAAATCATAAAAGAAAAACCCATGAGGGTGCTAATAAGCAAGAGAAAAACAAAGTGAGGGCACTTTTTTACAAATCACCTCACAAAATAAAAAACCCAAAGGATGCCAAAAAAATATTGGTAAGTAGCAAAAAGAGAAGGAAAACAAGTAAAATATGGCCATTTTATGAGGGATGTCAGGTCCTATTCATGGTATTATAAATTAAATCACAAAAGAAAACCTAAGGGGTGCAAAAAATAAGAGAAAATGTAAGAAAATAAGGATGACTGTGTTACATCAAGAAATAAAAAGATCAAAAGAGAGGACTAAAGGTTTGTGAAAGGAAATAAACTATTGTAGGGGGAGAGACCCATGCTTAAATAACTTGAAAAAATAGTTAGATAGATATAGATAGAAAACATGACAATAAGGAAAAGTATCCTACATTAATGGTTATATTAGTGATGAGCATGTGGGAGACAAGCCTATGTGTCTCAAAAGGTTTCTTGGAGTTGAGTTAGTTTGGTAACATGTAATGGAGAATAAGAGTGAGCATCAACAGATACCCTAAAAGGTAAGTGGATGTAGGGATGGGCATCTAAGGATGCCCCAATGTCTAAAATTTAATGTGGGTGGGTATCACAAGATGCCTCAAAGGCTAGAGTAATGTGTGGATGGGCATCACATGATGCCCCAACAACTAAAAAGATAAATAAGGGATAGGAAAGCATAAGAAGAAAAGAGATCCCCATAGAGTGTCTAAATGGATTCAAGATATCCAAGAAGTTTCTAATGGGGGATATGATGCTTGAAGATAAAAAGAAAAGAATGCTAAACAATAAAAATAACTGATTCATAAAATGGTACTAATTTTCATGAAAAAAGTATACGTTAGATCCTTGTAGGCAATATATTAAATATACTAAGATTAATCCATAAAATAATCAACTTAAAAAAATAATGCATGAATACCAACCACACTGCACAAGAGTTGATTATGGAGTTCGACAATGCCTAAATCTTTGGGTTCACAAATTAGTTGAACCAATTCATTATTAAATGTTTGTAAGTATGAGGCAAACCTTACATAAAAATAATGAATTCACATGCTACGAACCTTAGAAGAATATTTAAACTCTCAGATAGATTCTTCACCTTCCTGGAACACTTCTAAATTTGTATGTTCATCCCTTCAAAGAATCTCAAAAATCTCAAATAGATTCTCCACTTTCCTAAAGAACATCTTTAAGACTACATAAAACTTAGCAATAGACCTCCAAAAAGTACTGGAACTCACAAACAGACCTTCCACCTTCCTATTATGAAAAGCAATCTTGCATTCCTGAAGTTCTCCACTCAAAGTCTTACTTCAAGACATTGAAAAGTAGCTCAAATGAACTCAAATCCAGACTCTCAACATATGGATAGATTCATTTCTTTCTTTGGATCTTATATTTTAGTTATTTAGCTCTTTGGCTTTCATCTTTAACTCTTTAGCTCTTGGCTCTTTGGCTCATCGACTCTCAGCTCTTTAACTCTGCCATGAGAGCTTTAAAACCTTGGAATGAATTCTAATTCCAATGATTTCCAATTAACCCCTCACCCCTTTATATACTTATTGAAGGTGAAAAAATAGTGGAATTAATCATTATCCCCACATTTTTTTATGGGATTGGATAATATCCCATTTCACCATTTTTACAGGATTTATATTATCTATTTACAATTTAATATGGAATTTTAATATTATCTCATGTATTTAAAAATATGGGGTGAATAATTATTTTTAAATATATGATGGTTTATATTTTAACCATATTAAAATGGATTTTCATTTTCCACATAAATCTATTGCCACATCACTTTATGGCCACATCATCACTTTGATCTTAACTTTGACAGGTCATAACTTACACATACAAACTCTATTTTTCAAACCATAAAAGGTTATGAAAATATCTCAACAAGATCTACACCATGGAAATGGTTCATAAACATTTCAAGATCATAAATTTTATTTAGTTTGACCATTTTGGACTTTTTGTTGACCTACTTTGATAGGAACTTAGACTAGTTAAACAAAGAGCAAATGAGCTCTATTTATAGAGTTTTGCATATTATTGGAAATATCTTAATAAGTCCTATGTGATGGTATAGGTCTTAGTCTAATTTGGGAGCTCTTTGGAAATAATATTGAGATCATATATCCCTACTAAGAAGGCTTTTGGTCTACCAAAATATGGTATCCACCGAAATGCCTATTGGTTTCAAATATACTCCGATAGGTCCTATCAGCTTACTCCAGTTTCGAAACTACACCTACAATACTTGGATCAACTAACTAATCACATATTCCATAATTATTCTATTGATGCATGGTTATTAATAACCTCTAAATAGAATTAGGGTTCAGAATGAGATGACTTCCTCTACTACATGGCTTTACAAGAGCCTCTACATAGATAATCCTAGTGATATTTTCTACTACATGACTTTATTGAGCCTCTACACATAAGCTTAGTGATCTCCTCTACTACATGGCTCTATTGAGCCTCTACATGGAAGTATAGTGATCTCCTCTACTACATGGCTATAATGATCCTCTACATAGAAGTCTAGTGATTTATTCTATTGAATGGTTGCAATGAGACTCTACACAAAACTCTAGTGATCTCTTATGCTGCATGACTACAATGAGCCTCTACATAAAAGTCTAGTTATCTCTTCTATTACATAGCTGTAATAAGCCTCTACATTGAAGTCTAGTGATTTCTTCTACTACATGACTGTAATGAACCTCTACATAAATCTAAGATCTTGAATCTCCTCTGTTGCATGGCCTCAATGAGCCTCTACATAGATATGAGATTTTTCACATACATCCATGTTATCCTCTATTGGATAGACATCTAAGGGCTTATACATAAAATTGAGATCTTGAATCTCCTTTGTTTCATGACTGCAAAGAGCATCTACATAGATTTGAGATTTTATATGTGCATCAAGTCTGCTTTTGCTTCATGGCCTCAATAACCTCTACACAAAAGTATGCATGGATAACAACACATCCATCAACATCCTCTTCTATTACATAGCTATCCAAGGGCCTCTATATAGAAATGCATGTGGACCAAGTGCTTCTTAGGTCTGCTAAACTATTCTTTGCAGAATAACACTTGACGAAAACAAAAATATAACATACCTTAATCTGCATATACCATTGTTAATGAAAAATGTCTACCAAAATGTGAGAAGACAACTTGAGTATGATAAACCTGTCACTTAATTCTTCTCTACAGGTGACCTCACAATAAAACAAACTACAATTTTTACAATGCATGTATATATACATACAAACAGTGCCTTTTGGGTCTTTAAAAACTATGCATGGTGTATGTCACAATACTTCATGTATAGGTCTTATTCATACATCCTAATTAGCACATTATTTTTACTGGTTCTATGAGCATATACAAATGGATAAACCAAAATGCTCAAAAACTTTAACTAC
Source organism: Torreya grandis (assembly GCA_037957365.1). Taxonomy (NCBI): domain Eukaryota; kingdom Viridiplantae; phylum Streptophyta; class Pinopsida; order Cupressales; family Taxaceae; genus Torreya; species Torreya grandis. Next base: position 676,004 of record JARHVA010003086.1, read on the forward strand.
CACCTAAGATTCTTTACCAACCATTGAATCCTGGTTTAGGCTTGGCTCTTTTAGTAGTCACCCTATGGATCATCATATAGCTCACCTTTAGGTTTCTAATGGTCACTTGGTATATACAAGTCCTATGTCTAACTAGAATCATCATGATTGGGTCTACATACCTACCCTATCTCAAAATGTATAATTCAAATGTGATCCATGCAAAGCTCTATATTATCATCTATGAATAATGATTACTGAGTGAAGAGATAATAAATTCTTATAACCATCTCATTCATCTCTAATGAGATGATATCGAGAGTCACCATGTCTGAGAACTATATTCTAATTATAAATCACAAGGTGTAATAACATGTTACCATACCTTGGACAATGCCAATCGACATGCTAACTATTTTAGCATGCAACAGTGGTGATGTTGGAAAATCCAATTGAAGTATTATGTTAGTGGTCACATAACCCATTTTGATGTCCCCATCAAACATAAGTTTAACAACACATCCTTCTGAAACAACTAGAATTCTCTACTTGGAGGCTCTCCTAGATCGTAAGATAATGTTTAGAGGTCTATATGCTATCCTCTATCAAATTGGGGATTTTGAATGTTGATTGATACTTGGGGTAGCAAGATCCTTTCCTCTATCTATGTTCCTCTGTTGGAACCATTATGGTGCATATGCATTACAAATTTGGTCTTAAAGGCCTAATCTTGACCCACTCTAGTGGAAAAGTAATCTGTAAACTAACACTAATTTTTGTGAAATTTTTTTACCTTAGATCCTTATAGGTAATTTATTAAATATACTAAAATTAATCCATAAAATAATCAACTTAAAGAAAATCAATGCAAGAATACCAACCACACTGCACAAGATTTGATTACAGGTTTGGCAATGTCTATGTCTCTGAGTTTGTAAATTAGCTGAACCAATTCATTATAAAATGTCTATAAGTATAAGGCAACCCTTACAAAATAATAATAAATTCATATTTTATGAACCTTTGAGGAGTCTCCAAACTCTCAGAAAGATTCTTCACCTTCTTGGAACACTTCCAAATGTTTATGTTTGGCCCTTCAAAGAATCTTAAAACTCTCAAAGAGATTCTACACATTCCCAAAGCACACCTCTAAACTACATAAAACTTAGCAACAGACCTTCTAAAATCCCTAGAACTCACAGATAGACCTTTCACCTTCTTGTCATGAAAATCAAACTCACATTTCTAAAATTCTCTACTAAAAGTATTACTTCAATACTTAAAAAAGTGGTTCAAATGAACTCAAATCTAGACATTCAGTATATGGATAGATCATTCTCTTGCTCTAGCTCTCAGCTCTCAACTCTTCGGATTTTGACTCTTTGACTCTTCAGCTCTTCGGCTCTCAGCTTTGCGATGAGAGCTTTGAAACCTTAGAATGAATTCCAATCCCAATTTCAATTCCAATAATTTAAAAATAACCCCTCACTCCTTTATATTCTTGTTTGAGGTTCACAAATAGTGGGATTAATCATTATCCCCACCTTTTTTGATGGGATTGGACAATATATCATTTCACCATTTTTTATTGGATTTATATTATCTCTTTACAATTTAATATGAAATTTTAATGGTATCCCATGTATTTAAAAATATGGGGTGATAATTATTCCCCAATATATGATGGTTTATTTTATAACCATATTAAAATGGCTTTTCATTTTTCATATAACTCGATTGCCACATCATTTTATGGCCACATCATCACTTTGGCTGGTCATAACTTACACATACAGACTCCATTTTTTGAACCATAAAATGTAATAGAATGATCTCAACAAGCTCTAAACTATGAAATTGGTTCATAAACATTCTAAGATCATAAATGTTTCTTGTTTGACTAGCGTTGACCTACTTTAATCAAAACTTGGACTGGATGTACAAGGAGTAAAAGAGATCTATTTCTAGAGTTATACATAACATTAAAAAGATCTTCATGAGTCCTATGTGATGGTAAAATTATCAATCTTATTTGGAAACTTTCCCAAAATGATCTCTAGATCAATAATAGATAGAGATAAAGAACTAAGTTAGATAGATAGAAAATTAAGTCAGACATACAAGGAAGGCAAAAAGTTATATTGGAAAGTAAAGAAAGCAACATATAGTACAAGGTTGACCTGATCAATCTAACACAAAAAATAAGGGCTACAGACTATACAAGGTTGATCCAGTCGACATAGTATAACATATAGGTTCCTTGTTTTGCCTATATATTTAGTTCTACTCATCCATTTTACAAATCAAAAAATTCATTGGATTTGTGATGACATAAGGAAGATGATAAAGTTGATATCAAGTTTGAAAGAACATATTTCACTAGAATGTAATGAAGGTGAAGCCAAAGTGAAGCTAATGCTAAACAAGAAAGGAAATAAAAATGGAAACATGAAGGCAATCTAACTAGTAGTGGGCTAGGATTCAAATCAGGTTGACTAGAATATATGCAATCAATATTTCATGATGTATATGAATTAATCCTGGATTGGATAAGATAGATCACACCCACACTTTCGATTGTGTATACACTTGTTAATCAGGAGTATGACCAATATGGGGATCCACTAGACCTGATTAAGGGATCAGTTGTATTATTTGTCACAACATATCTTGATAAAAAAGGCTCCAAAGCCTACTGTCTAACACAATCACACAATAACCCTAAAAGAGTCATATTATTTGATATTTCACTATGCTAACAAACAAGAGAGTAAACTATTCTAATAACAAGAAAATTAAACTAATCTAGTATGCACCAAAGCTTGTGGCACAATGCGAAGGGTTAGATGCAAAGTAATCAAAAATGTATAGGGAACTTCAAATAAATTAAGTATGAGTAACACCATATTACATAGAATATGAAGAGTAATATTATTTGAGCCAACACTTATATTAATTCTATCTACTAAAAGAGAGGAGAAAAAAGTTAGAATATACTTACTTGAATGTGAACCTATCACGATTCAATCTCTCCCTTGGCTAATGGGGCGTTGGAAGATTTTGTTGTGGTTTGTAAGGATCACTTTGTTAGGCCAAAGCATCCAAGACCTATCCACAAGAATAGATTCTCTAAAATAAGAAACCTAAGATAAGACTCCCCAATTAGAATGGTAGAAGAACAAATTGTGAAGAAACATGAGAAAATAATAAATCTTGGTTGCATATTCTAATAATGACTAAAATGACTTTGTATTTATAGGCAAAACTAACCTTAAAATCATTCAAAAATGTGGACTGTGCTAGGTCGACTCGGTTGACCTAGCTCATTTTTGAGCCAATGGCTAAAGTTTATGCTAGGTCAGTCAGAATGCTAACAAATCTAAAGAGCTAAAATGACCCTAAATTACACTAGGTCAACGAGGTTGACCTAGTTTGCTAAACATGTCAAAAGGGTGTCAAACAAGGAGAAGAAAAATAGAAAAAAGAAAATACCAGAAGAATATGCAAGGGAGGAGAAATAACTTAGGGAAAGTTTTTAGGAGATGAATGGATTGGAAATAATGTGGCAATAAGGGAAAACAATCATGTGAATCACCAAATTTTTGCCCAACCCTTTCCTAGTACACCCCTTAAGGCATGCACTCAGAGAAATTAAGTTGTGATGGGTACCTAAAATATGTAAAGCATCAGTATTTGATTAAAGTTAAAAATATTATGTGTATACACACATTGTAGACTCCACATAGTTTATTCTTCAACACTCTGAAACTACACACCAAACTTGCAAAGAAATAATAATACAACTAGTGTGGGTGAAATCTTTCACCATCAAGACCAGTAAATCTAAATCAGCTCTAATACAATCCCTAGATATAATTGTCACAACTAGCAAGGGTGGATTCATATCACCCTCGAGACTAGTATACAATTCAAGAAACTAATCCAAGAGAGGGAGGATCAAACATGCAAGTTCAATTATAAAGAAGGTTTGGGGGTTTATCATAAGCATGCATTTAAAATGGAAAAACATCATATTTAAAGAATTTACAAGAGAGAAGAAGAGAGAAAACTTGGAGTGCAAGCAAAGAAATGCACTATGCTTTGAAGTGGGAACACTTTTTTGATAATAGTGTTATTTGTCTCTCACATGTGTGAGAGGTCTTCACTCACATGTGACAGGGAATCTCCTTTTGACCTTTACCATGTGACTCCATGTGATTTCTAATAAATTTGTTTCTCACATGTGTTAGAGGTCTTCATTCACATGTGTAAGGGAATATCCAATATTTACTTTTCACTTTCCCATGTGCCCCATGCGATTCTCAATCAGTTTGTCTCCTTACATTATATATATATATATATATATATATATATATACACACACACATATATATGTATATGTATATATGTACACACACACACACACACACACACACATATACATATATATATATATATATATATATATATATATATATATATATATGTACATATATATACATGTATATATATATACATGTATATATATGTATATATATATATACACACACATACATATACATCTATATATATATATATACATATATATATACATATATATATACATATATATATATATATATATATGTATATATATATGTATATATATATATATATGTATGTATGTATATATATATATGTATATATATATATATATATATATATATATATATATATACATACATATACATACATACGTACATACATACATACATACATACATACATACATACATACATACATACATACATACATATATATATATATATATATATATATATATATATATATATATATATATATATATATAGACACACATAGTAAATTCTTATGTGCGTCATGCCACATCATTTCACAAGTCACCTATTTTTTTGCATCATCAGATGCATCACCTTTCACATCACCTGCTATAGTGGCATGTGAATAGTGTTAGTGAATAATAACATGTGAATAGTGTTTATGAATATTAATTTTGAAGAGTACCTTGTGAATAGTGACCCACACTAAAATTCCCATATAATACCCAAATAGCCTATGGGAATGGAATAGGTTACTAGTCTTCTAAAATGTCACATTTAGGAAAAGGGGAAATTACAAATCACCTATTCCCAAAGATTTCTTCTCTCAAAAAATTTGAATAAATTCATGGATCCAAATACCTAGATCCTAAACCAACTATGGGAGTTTATAATTCCCAATACCTAAACATATTTGCGACATCATTATTCCACCATGCCTCCATTGTGTTACTTTGATAAAATTAGGAAAGTTGGTGGCAACTTTCTTTGTTAACACCTCCAGGACTTCTAGATTTTTACCTAAATTAGGATAATAATGCTTATAGAAAGCATCCTCCATAGCTAGAAGCACACACCATCCTATTGAAACACCTCTTCTAGGGTCATGAATTAGAATATGTTTCAGTTCTTGAATAACATTACTTTTTAATCTACATGCAATAATGCAAATGAAATCATATGGTAGCTGATCTCTACCTTCTTTTTTGAATCCTTCTAGGTGGTTTGTACATGCAACTTCTGAATCAACATACTCAACACTTGTAGGATAAAGACTTGCAAGATCATTCATGTGCTCAAATTCAGTTGCAAAAGCACATGAAAATTTAGCTTGATCATTATCTTTTTCTAAGACCCTTTTTTAATGAGTATCCAAGATTTTTTTTGCACAACAAATCCTCTAATTTGTCTTCAGCTACCTCTTTGACTACGGAGACTTGCTCTTCTTCTTGGTTGCTTGCTTCACATGCTTGAAAATCTTCCTTCTATGGCATGGGTGATCTTTGGATAGGAAAATCTTATTCAAATTCATCTTGGATGGTGGATACTGTTGAATTTTTGAAAAAATTTGCCTAAAAATATCCTTCTCTCAACTATTGAATTAGCAACTCAAAGAGTTGTTCCTTTTGTTTGGATATTTGTTGCAGCCATTGGGATTGATCTTTAAATATTTACAAAAGGACTTCATTTGATTTTTACCTTAGCACCCCTTTTTCTGTAGGCAAAAAAATTTCTCATGGCCTCCACTCCATGATATGTGAATCACTTATCAACAAAGAAAACTACAACACAAAATACACAAGCTAACAGGATACATAGCTGTAATACCACTAAAATATCCCTTCTTGGGGATATTTACTAAAAAAAAAAAATGAAAACAATAATACTTCCTAAATCACCTATGATAAATAAAAATCAGATTTGTAACATTTATGATAAAATGTAAACACATATGAAACCCTTGAACACAAATAATGAGATAACAATGTGATATGAAAACCATAAATATATTGCTTCTACAATGTATTGAAAACTCTCACATAGACATATATGATAATATTTCATTACATAAATAATATCACACCTATCAAATGGTGGATACAACTACAATACTCTCACAAATTTTATGAATGGATAACATAAAATTATGACAAGCATATAAACATTACCACACAAAATGGAGAAGACTCCACCAATATCAATGCCACACACAATAGATACAAATCTATAAGAACACACTCTAGAAACCTTCCATAAGCACAATATATATTCCACACACTTAACTCTTTGACACTCTAAAATTGCACACCAAACCTGTAAAGAAATAATAATAGAACTAGTGTGGGTGGAATCTTTCACCACCAACATTGGTAAATCTGAATCAACTCAAGTACAATCCCTGGATGGAGTTGTCACAACTAACAAGGGTGGAATCACATCACCACCGAGACTAGTATACAACTCAAGGAATGAATCCAAGAGAGGGAGGATTGAACATGCAAGTTGATTTACAAAGGGGTTTTGAGGGTTTATCATAAGCATGTATTTACAATGGAGAAGCATCATATTTATTAAATTTACAAGAGAGGAGAAGAGAGAAAACTTGGAGTGAAAGAAAAGAAATGCACTATTCTTTGAAGTGGGAACACTATTATAGAAATAGCGTTATTTGTCTCTCACATGTGTGAGAGGTATTTATTCACATGTGCAAGGGAATATCCAATATTTAATTTTGACTTTCCCATGTGCTCCATGTGGTTTTCAATCACTTTGTCTCCTCACATGCTCTAGAATATATATATATATATATATATATATATATATATATATATATATATATATATATATATATATATATATATATATATATATATATATATATATATATATGTATATGTCATGCCACATCACTTCACAAGTCACCTTTTTTGTTTCATCATCAATTGTATCACCTTGTACATCACCTGCCATGTTACTATGAATAGTGACTCATGAATAGTGCCAATGAATAGTGAAACATGAATAGTTCTAGTGAATAGTAACACATGAATAGTGTTAGTGATTAGTAATTTTGAATAGTACCTTGTGAATAGTGACCCACAATAAAGTTTCCATATAACACCTAAATAGCCTACGAGAATGGAATAGGCTACTGGTCTTCTAAAATGTCACATTTGGGAAAAGGGGATATTAAACTCACCTTCATCAATCATATTCCTATTATGCAAAACAATTAGTAAAAGTACCTTTACCCCTTATAAATTTTCTCAAATCAAAAACATACCTTATTAAACATGTTGTAACTCTAGTTTTTATACCCATTACATGCAAATAAAATATTTTATCTGGGTCATGGTGGTTACCCAAACATGAGTAAAAAACATGGAGAATGAAATTTCCTCCCTCAAGACACACATCAAAGATCTTGATGAAAAAATTCTCAGCTTCAATCTTGAACATACCACCTTGAACAACAAACAACATCTAGAGTCCTCTTTCAACACTACATTTTTTCTTTCAATAATTTTCATGGGTCAAAGCTTGAGTTTCCTTGATTCTATGGTGCTAATCTGACTAGATGGACCTATTGAGGAGTATAATATTTTATCCTACATAATAATTTTGATGCCAAAAAGGTTTTGCTTTCATCCTTTCACTTTAAACTTGAATCCCTTCAGTGGCATCATTGGTATACCAAGGCTCATGATGATCCAATATGGATTGATTTTTGTACCCTAATTTTATAATGATTTAGACCTATTACTTTTGATGACTTCATAAGAACACTCACTAAAATTTGACAAATAAGAACCATGAGAGAATATCAAATAGAATTTGAAAAACTAGCAAATCACATAGATGGATTATCTAATGAACTCTTTAGAAGTTATTTTGTCAGTGGACTAAAGGATATAATTAGATCTGAGGTCTACATGATTGATCCCAACATGATGATAGAGACCCTAAGGTCATCTAAATTGGCAGATGACAAAATCACATCTCAATAATGATTCAAATCAAATTTTAATTCATTCAAAAATACAATTCCATAATGATCTCAAACAACCACAGTGTCCAGAACCACTCCTATCAAGCATTTGATTGAAGCAGAGATGCGAGCTTGTAGAGAAAAAGGACTATGCTATAATTTTTATGACAAATTCACTCAAGGACATCAATGTATCAAGTAAAATATCTACCTAAATGATGTGAACTCTTCACTTGAAACTAAATATGGGGAAGATGTTTAGGATATAACAAATGATCTAAAATAAGATCCACCAATTATGGAACCTACTTCTCAGGAAGACCAACTAGAGATCTCTCTTCATGCCTTAGCAGGAATCACCACTCCACAAACCATGTGAGTTAGGGGTTACTTCAAAATTTTCCCTCTCACAATACTCATTGATTTTGGTAGCACTCATAACTTCATTGACCCTTGGATCACCAAACATGATGATTGTTTTATCTATCCTTACTCCAACTTTTAAGTCATGATTGCCAATGGGGGAATATTATCTTAAAAAGGGAAGTGTTGCAATGTGTGTGTGTCTATTGGATATTATAACTTGTATTCTAACATGTTTTCCTTATCCTTAGATGGATGTGATGTTGTTTTAGGAGCCCAATGGTTACGCACACTTGGACCCATATTATGGGATTTTACTAAACTTTAGATGCTTTTTTTTGACAATGGCTAAAAACACACATTAAAAGGATTATAAATAGGATCCCTCAACATAATTAGTTCACATTGCATGGAAAAGATTCTTAAGAATAATTCACATCGCATCATTACCCAGCTAAATTTCATTCAAATGAAATCATCAATGGTCTCCACTCCTTCTGATCTATAAACCATCTTGCATAGGTATGCACGTGTATTTATCGAACCAATGGGATTGAAACCTTAACAACTAGAGGACCACCATATTTAGATACTTCCTAGAACTATTCCTCCCAACATCAGGCCCCACTACTACCCATTTTAGAAAAAGACTTAGATTGAGATTCTCATTTGAGACTTCATAAAGTAAGGCATTATTCACCTTGTACTAGCCCATATTCTTCCCCTCTTCTCTTTATGAAGAAAAAGGATGGGTCATGGTGCCTTTACATTGACTTCCATGCACTTAATCACATCACCATCATGGCTAAGTTCTTGATCCCTATTAATGAATAGATTTTTAATGAGCTTCATGCTGCTCATTTTTTATCTAAGTTGGATCTCCACTCTGGGTATCACCATATTCAACTTCATGAGGATGATATACCTAAGATAACTTTTCGCATGCATGATAGCAACTATGAGTTTTTGGTCATGCCCTTTGGCCTCACTAATGCTACTTTTATATTTTAGGTGTTAATGAATAAAATATTCTAGCCCTACCTACAAAAATTTATTTTGGTCTTCTTCAATGACATTATCATCTATATTAAAACATGATCTGAGCATCTCCAACATCTAGAGCTCACATTACTATAATCAAAATTGTCCACGATCCTATTAGGGATAGGATATTTTGGATTCTAAAAACAATCAACAATGCTATTAGAATATACCCAGTCTCTTTTAGTGAAAGCCTCTTGACCCTATTTTGGTGAAGTAGTAGGTACATATACCATTGGTTGTTTTTGTTGTTCTTTCTTCTATTGCCAATTCAAGTTGGGTCTGTTAGGTATTTTAGAAGTTTTGGGTTTACCAAATGTTTTAGGAGACTTCGATAGCTTAGCAAAATGGAAGGAATCCTTAAGATGGTAGGTGGAAATGTCCATATCTTCTATAACAACCTATTTTACAAGAGTTACGATAAATGGATTTGATAAAGTGGACACAAGGTCACTAGGGTTGATATAATTAGATTTTAGTGGATGTGAAACTATTTCTTTGTTCTTCTTTTTAAAAAATATAGAACTAGTACAATAATTATAATTATAAAACTCATCCTCTAAATGCTTGTAATACTGATAAGGATATAGATTAGTAGGAATAGTAACCTCGATCCCATCATGGGGAAACTTAAAGGACTAATGCAAGGTGGATGGATACTTCATGGATCCAAGGATGACCAAGAAGTATGTTATAAGGAAAATCAATATCCATAATATGTAATAATGTGTGATGGGAAACAAACCAAATAATGATCAAAAATAAATTGTACCAAAAGACTCCTTCTCGATGTTGTCATAAGCCTTTATGGTGATCATCTCTAGATAAATGTCTTTTATAGTGTAACCTAATATTTGTACCAGTTTTAGAGATGTTATATTCAACCCTGAACCATTATCTATAAGAACTCACTTGATCTTGTGGTTCTAAATGCCTACCTCAATATACAATGGGTTGTTATGCCTCAAACCTAGGGTAGACATGTCTTTTTGATCAAATGTGAGATGTCAAAATGAAGCTAAATGTCCCACTAATGTTTGGAACTATTCAGGATTAATATAATTGGGAATAGTGGATTGCTTCAAAAGGTTATTCAAAATAGTTTTATGGACTTCACATGTATGCAAGAGATCCAAAATAGAAATATGTACATGACTAAACATCATGAACCAATCAATACAAGGATCCATAAGATTTTTCTTTTGCTTTCACTAGGTATCCTTTGGTAATTCTACATTTACCATCACCAAGGTATATGAATACCCCATCTCATCCATCACCTTGATGGATAATATATTTTTGTTCAAATCAGGAACATGATGCACATACTTCAATATTTTCATTCTATCATCATCCATATTTATCCTTACATCCCCTCTTACCATAATGTCCAAAGGGTAATCATCACCAAAGTATATGGACCCTACACTATATAGATGATATCTCATGACCAATCTCTATGTGGAGACAAGTAGAATAATGTCGCTGAATCCAATACCCAGGCATTAGAAAGTTATCTACTGTTACTAAGGTAGAAAATTACATGTGTGGTTATTTCTTATGAATTTAATATGCTAGCCTCAAATGAAAGTGGATTCTCATTTTGATCCTTATTTTCCTTTTCAATTTCCAACAATTTTTATTTAAATTGCCTAGATTTCCATAATGATAGCATTTCCATTTCATCTTACATCCTTTAGAGTTTGATGTAGATAATGATCTACTTTGCTTGCTCCTCTCACTAGATCTCTCTCTCACATCTAAGGCTTCATTACTATAGGATGCACTCAAAGACTTTATTCTCATCTCCTCTCCAAGTAAAGTTGCAACCACATCATTAAACTTAAGATCTCTAGATGGTGAATTATTAATGGTTATCACTAAATGATCCCATCTATCAGGGAGTGAATACAAAAAGGTTATTTCCTTATCATGATCCTCCATATTCACACTAATGGAGGCTATATTTCTCACTATAGTGTTGAAATCAATTAGGTGATCAGTAATATATGGATTTTCCTTCATCTTCAAACTATACAACTAATTGTTTAGGAACATTTTATTTGTTTTTAACTTTGTTTTGTACAATTTTTTTAACTTCTCCCATAACTCTACTACAATATTCTCCTTAGTAACATTAAATAGCACAAAATATACAAGACAAAGATGGATTGTAAAAACTAGCTTCCTCTCCATATCGATCTAATATTCATCCATCATACTGATAGGTTTGATTATAAGACCTTTTAATGATAGAGCTTTGTCATTTTTCACCAATATATCCTCCACCTTCATCTTCCAAAAGGATAAATTTTTGAAATCAAATTTCTATACCAGAAACTTGGTTACTCCTCTTGTCATTGTAGTAGATTCCACTTGCATGAAGCTCCTTAATTCAATAAAAAACACTCAACACAATAATTTTTCAAAGAGCCTATCTCTAATACTAGATGTTAATAAAAAATATCCAAATACATGTGCACTAGATCAATATGAAATTAATCAAACTACTAAAAAAAATAATGAACAACAAGATAGCATAAAGAGATAAAAATATTACATGAAAACCTTACAATGTGCAAGGAAAAACCATGAGGAAAATGGTAGCTTCAAAACTTCTTAATGCTTCAACAAAACCTCCTCTTCTACAAAGCTTCTTATCCTTAGCAATGCATTTACAATTTATTTCATGCAAAGCATACAAAGTTGTATAAAGCTTACAAGTTTACAAGCTAATTACAAAGACAACACTTACAAGCTTTCAAAGGATGCCAGAATACAAACCCAAGTTTAAATTACAAATGGATTAGCATGTATCTTATATAAATAAAAAGAGAGAGGAAAGGTGAGGGAGAAACTTTATGAAGTGCCAAAAAATTCAAAATACTCCTAGTGGGTGCATTGTTGATGAATAAGAACCATTATACCCTACTTGTGGAAGGTCAAAATATGTTCCCCAATTTTGACATGAAAATACCACCACCATATGACATGAAATATGTCACCATACTTCACATGTGAGACATATCAACAATAGTGGTTAATGTGTTCCACTACCCATGTGCACATAAGAGTAAAAAAAGATGCTTCAATCACCTTTTGACTTTAACAACACCTCTACAAATACATCCCCAAAAGAATTTCACCCCATTTTATTTCACATCAATTTTGACATATATGAAAGATCCTCCATGAGCCATTCCATCCTCCATGGCCCATTCCACATCACCTAAGTGCCATCTCAGTAATATGCCACATCACCATGAATAGTGACTTCACCCCCAACATAGAAGTGAAAGCCTAAAAATCATTGATACTTACTCTCATAAGATGATTGTGTTGAGCCATTTGAATCTACAAGTTATCTTGAGCTTGAATCAGAGTAGTTCAATCTTGATGGTTTAGAAAAAAAATTAGTAAATCAAGAGGTTTTGGTTTTGCAATGTAATAGGACCATTCTAAAGGTATTGCGGGTTTACACCCACATTCCTTAAAAACATATCTATGAAAGTTTACCTTTGATATTTGGGGAGTCTTTAGATGAATTTTTGATACTCCATTCAATTTTGAGTATCGTGGTTGATAACCCAGTGAAAGGCATAGCAGACATTGGGATCACAATCCTTAGGTTTCTAATTTTGTTCATTTTGACCAAACCATTGTTTATTATTACTTTAAAAATAGGGATAGTTATGAAAATTCTAAAAATGATCAATATGCTAAAACTAGTTTTGGTTTTGGTTTTGATATTACATGTTTTGGAGTGGAGGGTTTTGGTTCCTAACACCTATATTATTATTTTTTTTGGTATTTTTCATGAGTGGAGATTGATTATTGTTCATTGTATAATGGAAATATTATTCTTCAACTAAAATTCAAGATAATATGATTGAAAACCTTTAAAATAAGTTGTTAGTTCCTTTTATTGTGAAAGCATTTCTCCAACCATCACATATGATGAGACTACCAATCCTTCCATACAAATTAGATCCTTTTGTAATCTATATAAAAAATGGATCCAAATTGACATTTATTCCACTACCAAACTTCTAGTTAAAACATTTGTTAGAGATGCGTTAGAATGGTATAATCAACTTCCTAGACATTCCATTACACAACTAGAGTATTTAGTCAATGCTCTAGTTAAATTATTGTAACATAATGATAGTCCTAAGAATAGCCTTAGAAACTTCATTAATGCCATACAATTTCCTAATGAATATGCTCACAATTTCATTAAGTGATGTAAATATATATCACATAAATCATAGCATAACATGATTGATGAAAATCTCTTCAAACTCTTAGTTGCTATTCTTAATGCCCCTCTTCAATACAAAGTTAGATATTCTCTCCTTAGGCATTGGAAGAGGCTTTCAATAGAGTAAAAATACAAGACTTCCTTATGAGCCAATTTTAACCATCTCAAAGTGATAAGAATGAATCTTTTCAAATCTGAAGTAATGAAATCAATGTTGATTCATCTCAAAGTAAACCTCCCAAATAATCCAAACTCGTAACTTCTAATCAAAATAATCAATGACCACCCTCCCTTATGTTTTCACTAACTTGGGAAGTTTCTATCACCATATAAACCTCATATTCATAATTCTTCCCCAACACCATGGTATGTTCCAAACATTTTTTTTGGTTTCATGCCCACATTGATCACTCTCATAAGACATGTCATGCACTTAAAATTTTTGCCTTTGATATTATGTTAGGGGAAATATTTAACTATTATATTATCACCAAAAAGTGTCATAAAGAATATCTAAAAGCATATAAGAATCAATCTAATCAATCTAAGTCTCAAAATCACAAATCCCAAAATATCCCTCACACATTTAATCCCAATACACAACATTCCAATGAATTCTCTTATGTCATTGATGTTGACTATGATTATTATTATACTAATTATTAGTATCCAAATGCAACCAAGGATAAATTTTATCATAAGTCTAATAATAAAGAGCATGTTACCAATCCTAATAAGCCTTCCCCTTATTAAATGCTTCTTAAGGATACTACTACCACCACTATTACTTATTCTCCTGATTTTATACCTAGCAATAAGCCTACTCCACCACTAGAGTCTCAGCTTAGAGCCCAAAACCCTTATACTACTTTACCTCAAAAGTTATATCTTATAAATACAACTAAGTAGATCATTATGGTTCTTATCTAAAAGTGTTATGGAAATACATAGATGAGTATAACTCCATGGTTTTCAGGATTCTTTAATGGAACTCATGAAGACATCACCACATCATTAAAAATTTCTCATTTTAAAATTACAATGCATAGAATAATCCCCACTTAATGAGATTAAACCACCTCTTCAACCTTTCAAAGGTTCCACACCCATATAATTCCGTACCATTGAAACCATATTTCATCCTCCTTACTCTAATAAACCTTATTAGAGTTTCCAGAAGATGGTATTATTAATGGTTAAGTCATTTTTTGACTTAATGACCCACCTTTCTTTATTTTAATCATGATCAATGATGTCATAATAAGCAAAGACATAGTGGATAACGGTTCTAGAATTAGAGTTACCTCCATTTGATTAATCCAATGAACTATATATTCTAAAGATGATCTCAAACAAACTAGGCTTACATTCCATGGATTTGATAAGACTAACCAAAATCCTCTTGGTTGCATTTGGATCTCTCTCATTATTGGACCCAAAATAGTGTGCACCAAGCTTGTGCTCTTAGACCTTCCACTATCATGTAATCTTATTTTAGGCCATCCTTGAACTCATCATATTATATCTATTTCCTCTTCAAGTAGCCAATGCATAAATTTCAGCCATGACAATAAGCGCTAAACATATAATGTCTTGTTTTAGTTTTAGAATAACACAAAACAAAGCACATGATATTTCACATTACTATCATATGGAATAACTTAAAAATAAATAGGAATAAGACCTCATATAAACAATGATTCCTACTCTATCTCCTACTCTTAAGCTAGTGATTTGAATAACTAGCTCTCCACACTAACAATATTACACACTATGCATATTTAACATTCCCCCATTAGTGTGATTATATGTCAATGATTCATACCAAATAACTATATTATGCAACCACAAAAATTATATATAACCATGATAGAAACATATAATTTGGGTACTACATCTAACATAAATAAATGTCCACCAATATATTTATGTTAATACATGTTTCATCAATTGAGACCCATCAACCAACTCATGAAAACACATCAATAGAACCACTCAAGATTCTTATCAAGGATGTCTTTGACTCAACAAGATTATATTTCACTTTTAATCACAAGAAAAGATAAATTGGTTTATTTTCACATACCACACATGTGAATGATCCAAAACATAGAAGTTCTCATTGATATATATTTCAATAACATAGAAATAACATAATAACAATGAATTCTTTGAGAAGAGATGTAGTATTAATCAAGATCACAATACAATTATATGCTTATCTCTAGGAAGAGATGTTTGTCTTCACATTTTGGGTTACCTCTTCATTTATACACATTTTGAAAGCATGGGGAGGATGTGGAGGGTCACCAATCTTGAGGGATATTAATTGGTTCAATTTACAAGATTTAAAACAATATAGAATTCGAGGAATTATTATTTTTAGAAACTTACTATTTTTAGACTGCACTACTAGAATTGAAATTTTGGGTACTTCCATTAGGTTTTCAAAGGTCAAACTTCATTAATCAAAGCTACATGCCATCTCATGACATTCTCCTCATTATTATCTTTCCAATGGTTTAAATGACGAGTCAATTGGAGCTACAGTGCAAAAGTTATGGCTCTCGAAAGTTTTGTCATCAATTGGGGTAGAACTGTCACCCAAATTATTGCCTAAATTATTGCACGCATCATTCCTCCCTCCTTGAAAATTAAGGGTCCCCATTGCATCAATGTTCCTCATTAGGTGTGGTAGTTGTGTCTTGATATGATTCTCTGTGAGCCACTCACCTTGGTGGCTAAGTTGGCCCCTTTTGACCACTCGATAAAGAGGAATGGAGTGTCCTCTTATTGTCTTCATCTAGGTGTCCACAATATGATCCTCTTCAATTGAAGCAAAACTTTGTTGATCAAGCTCATCAATGTCTAGTTATTTTGTTACAACTAAAGTGTCCAATAGAGGTAGATGATATGGTTTGAGGAGCTCCACATTGAATAGTGGATGTAGACCAAGGTAGGCTACTAGGTTTAACTCAAAAGCATTTTCTCCAAATTTTTTGTTGATGGTGTAGGGACCATATTGTAGAGGCCAAATCTTTATTTGTGGGCCTGTAAGTCATTCCTTCTAAAGATGCAACCAAACTTTATTACCCACATCAAAATGGTGTGCAATCCTATTTTGGTCATAGCGTTGCTTATACTTCTGATTCATCTTCTCCAGGATGTCATGAACTTATTGCTAGATGTGTTGCATTTGTTCAATAAACTTTATTGATTTTGCTACCTTAGATCTTCCTTGAGGTGTGTATTCCATGGTGGAAAATGGAAAAACTATATCAATTGGTGCCATGGGTTTGAACCCAAAACATACTTGGAATAGATTGTGCTTGGTCGAGCTGTGCAGCACCCGATTATATCCATGTTGTATGAAAAGAAGTCCCTCATCCCATGTGCATGGATGTTTGGAGTGATACATCTGAATCATGTGAACAATCAAGAAGTTTACCACCTCTATCTGAATATTAGTTTGTGGATGGAAGGCTATGGACTTCATTAGCTTGGTATCCATCATCTTCCATAGAGTGGACTAGAAGATGCTTAGGAACCTACTATCTCGATCTGAGACAATGGACTTAGGGAGACCAAAATGGAGCCATACATGACTAAAATATAGTTGAGTAGTTTCTTCAGTAGATATATTTTTCTTACAAGCAATCATGATAGCCATTTTTGAAAAATGATCAGCTACCACAAAAATACAGTCCTTACCATGTTTTAAAGTGGGCAAAATTGATAGGAAATCCATTGAGATGGATTCCCAAAGCTTGGTTGGTTCTAGAAATGGTGTGTATAATCCTTGCTTCTTATTTTTTGGCTTGTATATCACACATGGGGTGCAATATTTGAGATATCTTTCCACATCATTTCACATATGAGGCCAGTAGAAGTGTTTCTGAAGAACTAACAAAGTCTTTTCTATACCAAAATGTCTAGCTGTCTTACTGAACTGTGCTTCCCATATCATCTTTTGTTAATCTACAACTAGAACATAGATGTGCCCAATATGACAAAGGACATTATCTTGTAAATATAAATCAGAAACATGTTTACCTTTTTGAATCACTTGATATGTATCAGCAAAGGTTGGATCTGCTTCATATAGAGCACCCCAAGTGGTAGTCTCATGTCTGCATAGGTTAAGAACTATTGTGAGTGAAGTAATTGGTGGGTGGCTCAGATAATCTATAGCTATATTTGAGCTCCCCTTTTTGTGTTTGATTATCAAGTGGCATTACTGAAGATATGTGGCCCACTTTTGGTGCCTCTCATTTCATAGTTTTCTCTATGTCTGGATGAATTCCAATGGTCTATGGTCAGTGTGGATGACCATCTCTTTCCCCAAGATGTAGTGTTTCCATTGTTTTTAGGCAAGCACAATGGCATAGAGCTCATTATCATATGTTGGATATTTCCTGACTATATCAGTGAAATTTTCACTATGATATGTAATAGGATGGCCATGTTGCATGATGATAACTCCCATGGCATATTCAGATGCATCTATCATCAACTCAAACAGTTGATGCAAATATGTCAAGGCAAGTATAGGGGTTGAGCAAAGTCTGTTCCTCAAATGCCCTTTGTTGTATTTCACCCCACTAAAATGTAGCTTTAGCTCTTCCTTTAGTCACTTGGGTTAGTGACCAAGCAACATGTAAAAATCCAAGAACAAACTTACGGTAGAAATTTGCAAGACCCAAAAAGCTGTGAAGCTCTATGAGGGTCCTTGGTGTGGTCCATTCTTGAATAACCCAAATCTTTTCTAGATCAACATGGACCCCTTCCTCATTCACAATGTACTCAAGGTACTGAATTGTTGTCATCTCGAATGTGCATTTATTAAGATTTGGATACAACTTGTGCTCCTGAAGAGTTTGAAGCACCTTATGAACATGTTACAAATGTTCTTCCCATGTTCTGTTATAGATGAGTATGTCATCTAAGTAGACAACCATGAATGAGTTGGTGAAAGGTCGTAAGATGTCATCTATCATCCTCATGAAGGTTGCAGGTGCATTAGTTAAGCCAAAAGGCATAACCCACCATTCAAAGAGCCCCTCCTTAGATTTGAATGTAGTCTTCTAGACATCAGTGGGATCGATGGGAATTTGGTGATAACCGAATTTGAGATCAATTTTGGTGAAGAACTTCACACCACAGAGCCGGTCCAGTTAGTCATCAATCCTATGAGGGGGTAGTGATTCTTCATAGATATTTTATTCAGGGCTCGATAGTCAATGCAAAGCCTCCATGTTCCATATTTCTTTGGTGCTAAGACAATTGGGCTACCACAGGGTGAAGAGCTTGGCCTAATGTGACCCTTTTGGATTAATTCTTGAATCTATCTTTTTATCTCATCATTATCCAAAACTGATTTGTTATACATAGGACTGTTAGGCAAAGGTGATCTTGGGATCAAATTGATATAATGTTTTACCTGGAAATGAAGTGGAACTCCTATGGGTGACTTGAATAAGTCATCATATTTTCCTATGATTCATCCTATCTACTTTTATTTTTATGTTGATTGTGTAGTCAGGACTATAACATCAGCCTTCTTGGATTTCTGTGGTTTGACCACCATGAGAATAAATTGATTTGTCTTCTCCACTAATCTCTTACATTTCTTGGCACTGATCAGGGAGATAGATGTGGGAGGTGGTACCTCTGGTACCCTATAGCACCGTGTTCCAAGAGTGAGGGTGATTCTCTAGGTTCATGATTCATAGATGTCATGTCGCTCATATATGAACGGTTGGCCAAGGAGTACATCAAAAACATCTAGATTGACCACATCACAAAAGACTTCATCTTGGAATGGTTTTATTGCATATGAAAGAAGACACTGATGGGTGACATGGAGGTCTCTCCCTGGGCTTAACCATCCAATATTGTAGGGCTTTAGATGAGGCTTCATGGATAGATTTAGACTTTTCACAACTTTAGCAGAGATTAAATTCTTTTGACTCCCACTATCAAGAATGAAATGCAAAGGCTTACCTTTTACCCATAATTTGGAGTGAAATAATCTTTACTTGTCATCTAGTCTTTCCTCACAGGTCTATGATGAAGTGATGATGGTGTTGAGCTCAAAATCTACAATTTATTCTTCATCATCTTCGACTGTGGGTTGTGTATGAGGTATAGTAGTAGATGTTGAGTATTGTGACTTAGAAAGTAATGACTTGATGGATTGACATTCTTCTTTGAAGTGAGTTCCAATTTTGTGATAATCACACCATTTTCTAGCCTTCCCCTTCTGGGGTTTTTAATCTTGAAACTCCTTCTACTTCCAATTTTGGCCTCGTGTTTGACCTTCCTTGACACTTTTCTATTTTGAGGGTTGACTCTTCGTATTATTTCTACCATGCTTCTACTCAATCTTCACTATGAATTTGTATGCCTCACTAAGGGTTTCCAAATTTAAGATTTCTATTTCCCCCTGTATGTACCATTGTAGTTCACCATGATATTTGAGAGTCTTATGTCTCTCACTTTCTTGGATGCCCAATCTTGCAAACAAAGAATGAAAAATGTCTGTGTAATTTTGAATAGATTGGTCCTTACCTTGGCAAAGTTATTTCCACCGTATGTACAAATCATCATATGGTTCAATGGGATAGTATTATTCTTTCACCACTTCCAAAAAATCATCCCAGATAGGTTCCACCTCAAGGCCAATGTCATCTATATTGAACCACTTTTTGTACACTTCCCACCAGTTTTTCATGGGCAATGATGCTTTCAAAAGAACAAAAGTGATCTTTTCTCCATCGATGAACTTATTTACAGATAAGTAGGAAGATAGTTGATCCAACCAATTTTCTACTACATCAGCATTGATTTTGCCTTCAAATTTAGGAATATCAAAATTTACCTGAACCTTGAAGGGTGTTGGGGCACTGAAGGGATGTTCCCTGGATGAGGAGCCAGGAAGTGTAGCTATGGAGCCAAAATTTCTCATTGGGAGTGTTTGAAGAATTTGGAAAAATTGTTTCAACATCTGTGCTTATTTCTATTAGAGGGATTCATTCACAATTTCCTTGAAAGGATCAGATGTCTTGGTGTCATCCACCATTTGAAGTCATTTGGAGTGAACATGTGTAAATTTTGGAAGCTCTGTTGTTTCCCACCCAAGCTTCTTATAGCCTAACCTCATCCTCAAGATCATACACTCTCAAGACAAACCACTCTAATACCACTAATCCAAAACATAGAACTTATAGTTGATATATATTTCAATAACATATAAATAACCCAGTAACAATGAATTCTCTGAGAAGAGATGTAGTATTACTCAAGATCGCAATACAATTATATGCTTATCTCTAGGAAAAGATGTCTGTCTTCACATTTTAGGTTACCTCTTCATTTATACACATTTTGAAATCATGGAGAGGATGTAGAGGGTCACCAATCTCAATGGAGATTAATTGGTTCAACTTCCAAGATTTACAACAATACAAAATTTGAGGAATTATTATTTTTAGAAACCTACTATTTTTAGACTGCACTACTAAAATTTAAATTTGAGGCACTTCTATTGGATTTTTGGGTGTCAAACTTAATTTATCAGAGCTCAATCCCATCTCATGATGTTCTAATTATTCTTAGATTTCCAACGGTTCAAATGACGAGTCAATTGGAGCTACGGTGCAAAAGTTATGGCTCTCAAAAGTTCTGTCATCAATTGGGGTGGAACTATCACCTGAATTATCCCCTAAATTATTGCCCGGATTAGTGAACAAGGTGTTTATTTGTTATTATCCAAGCACAAATGCACTAGTATATATATTATTCATCACTAGGATGGGAATAGTCTTCACCACTGGTGTGGGGAATGTATTTTTCCCAATCGATTTCTTTAGCTTGAAGAAGGAGTTTTATTCCAGTTCACAATCTAAGAGATCTTGTGATCTTTTATTACAATACACAACAATATGCCCTGTTTACTTACTAATAACAAAGGGGATTTCTTCTTAAAGACTTTTTTTTCACTTTTTACTTGGAAGGATGAACTAACCTTATTTATTTCCATCGTTATAGTTGCCTCTTCTACATCTTCAAAAAAAAATCTCTTTTATTCATCTAAGAGAGCTGAAATCATATCTTCTAGATTTTAATAAGGCATATATCCAAGAGAAAAAATAATATTTTTGTATTTAGAAGATGGAATTTAACAAAAAATATATTTAACATTCTCATCTTCTACAATATATTTAAATTTTGTCTATTGTCTAATCAGAGATCTTAGATTGCTTATATTACTTGAAGTAGAATCTCCATTAGCCATCTTAAATCTAAATAACATGAGCTTTAGCGAAAACTTTGATTTAACTTATTTTTATCCATATAATTTATTAAGATTCTCCCATATTTATGTGGATGTTGTTTCCAAGTTCAAAAAATGTATCTCAAAATCCAAGAGAGTAAGACCAATAATGGCATCATCTTTATCATCTTTGCTCTACCATTCCGATAACTTATTTTGCTTTGTAGGCCATTTTTATTTCCAAATTACTATTCCCCATAAGTTCTTGTTCATTAGTTGTATTTAAATTTTTAATTTCTAAGTGTAAAATTAGGGATAAAATATTTTTATAATGGAATGTACATCTTAATAGTTGGATAAAACAAAGACATATGACATCAATTTTTATCGATAATAATGACTTATTCTTGATTGATTTAGACTCTTTTAAATATAAATAATAATATTAAGTAACATATGATAATGAAATTAACAAAATGAAATATAAAAACATATTTTAAATTCATAACAAGCCTATACCTACATAAACCCTAGATTTTTTACCGAAAAAACCTACAAACAATTGATACTATAACTTAGTTACATTGACAATATTATTAAAACAAGTCCCACTATTAACCACTTAAGCCTTTTGATCTTATTAGTCATGATATTATTGGTGATATTCCAGAGTCAATTAAGGGTTTTGGGCCATTTATTATTGACATTATTTTGGTTCACATTGTAAAATCCCCCATTGTTTAGGTTTGGGGTGATAATCCATCCATTGGCCCCATAGGTTAGATGACCACTATCAATAGTTGCTTGATTAATCTATAGAACATTTTAAATATCTTATTCATAATACTAATAGGGAAAGTTTTGTATATCCTCCCTTGTTTCCTTATTAAGGGAGTGAAGGAAAAGGTCACATAATTCCCTTTGGTCCATGTGAGGTGCATTGGTAGACAAATATAGAACATGTTGTCATTTCATGATGAAATGGGTAGTTGATTCATTATGTTCTTGTTTGATATGAAGGAATTGTTGAATTCCAATATTGAGAAGCTTGTTCATATTGAATGACTTAATAAATTTAGCCATCAATTATGTAAAAGAATGAATGGATACCTTAGGGAAATGGTAATACAAATCAAGAGTGATTCCTTTTCGTGTTTTAGAGAAGATCTTGGAAATAACCCCATCCTAAGGTATGAGTTCCATGAAAGTCATGGTGTAATCTTTTACATGTGTTTTGGGATATCCCTCCCATTTAAACTTATTGAGATTTGGTAGGGGATGTAGTTGAATGACTCCTTGTATGTTTAGGTCAATGGTTTCTTTAAGATACTTAGCATAGGTCCCCATGTTGTTAAATTTGGTTTTTGACACGGCCAAATTAGATTGGAAGGGTGGGATCACATAGGGGTTACTTGGATAACCACTAGGAGGAATGGAAGAGGATTCATAAGGTGGAGTGGAATAATCTGAAAAATAGTTATTCAGTTGAGTAGACTTGGAGAACATATGGAAATAGGGATGAATATTATTAGATGTAGAAGGATTGGTAATTTTTTGAGGAGTGTACATGGTTTTCATAGATCCTGAAGGAATGTAGTGTGTCTCATGGTTAGTATTTAAAGGAGTGTATGTGAGTAGAATGTAACTCAAAAGGGGTAAATAGTTTTGGACTATTGGTCACCACATTGGTTTGTGAGGGTAGAGTGTAGGTGAATACACCTCCAATTAGGGTTTAAATAAGATCTTAGTAGGGTGGAATAATTTTGAAGTGGTTTGAGTTAGGGAATTCATGAGTAAGTAAATCCCCAAGGGGTTGGTTAGAGGCATATCTTAGTGGGGTGTATGATTTTGTTGAGGTATACACACGTAAGATTATTATTACAACAATATATGAATTATTATTTAGACATAAATAAAAGAGGAATGAACTTGGGTAGGAGGGTTGGGGTTCATTCTTTGAGTTAGAGATTGTTATTTGTTCTTTAAATCATGAATGTGACCCACCAAGGTATTGATGAGTTCATTTGGGCCCTTGGTGGCATTAGATTTAGCAGCCTACCTAGATATTAGTCATACATAGCAAATATTTATACATTTAGGTTATTTAGGTTAATTGATTATCTAGTATCCATATGGGTGGTGACTACAGTCCCTCTAGTAAGATTCAAAGCATTAGATTTAGGATGATTATTAGTAGTTTTAGATACATCCTACACCTCATGAATAGGTATTCCACTCCTGGTTTGAGTATTGGGTTGAGAATGATCATAAGATTGATTATCTACATTGTTGTTGAAAGTAGGTTTATTCCAACATAACAACGAAGCCTCACCAAAGTTAATCTAGATCCTTCTATAGCTCTCTAGGCCAACAAATTTGCCTAGGTCCTATCTATACATATTTTGGTAGTATATAGATACTTGTAGAATAAGTAAAAGGAGGTTGGAGATGGAGAAGGTAAAAATAATAAGGAGAAGAAAATGGGAAACATAAAAGATGAAAATTTTTCACATCAAGTTCACCAATTTGTATGCACATTTATAACACATTTTAAATTATACATTGACTTCTTAAGGCTTGGTCAAGATAACCAAAGTAATGGATGGATGATGGGTAGAATTATAAATTGGGATGATTATTTGGTCGTATCAGATTTGGGATGATAAGAGGCAAGGTATGCCCATGATGAAACCAAAATATTTATGTTGCATCATGTTTCTCATTAAGAGTGTTTACCTGAGTGTAAATATAACTCCAAGGTCCTTTGGTACTACTAATGACAAGGATTCGAAGCTCATGATAAATACTAGGAATGTCATGGTGGGAATGGTTTGGTTTAATAAATTATGGAATTTGATCAACTCTAGTAGGTTGGCTATGCCTTATAAATGTCATATAAAAATGTGAATGATATATGATGAGGTTAAACCTAAGGATAAGACAGGGGATGGAGATGAGAATCTAGGCTTGAATCACATTATATTGATGGCCTAATTTTTGGGAGAGGATGATGATTGGTAGAAAAGGTATGTGATATTGCTCCTTTATAGCATTGAGAATGTTGAAATTGAGGTGGAGGATATGTGTAGAATTGAAAACCTCAATTCTATGCTCGACATTGATATTTGTGTTGGCCCAATATTATTTTCACATGAGTGCATAAGGTTCTTAGGGCACATAAACATCAAGTTTAAGCCTTGCAAAATATCCATTTGAATTCAAATGATCCAAATATCTAATGGATCATGTTTAATCATACATCAAAGATCAATAGTGAGCAAGCAAGGACAATGATAGTGGATCCTAGAGATCTAACAAAGCATGATTAGTCATGCATCAAAGATCAACTATGAACATCAGGTAAAAAATTAGAGGATCCTAAGATTAAACATGCCAATGACAAGTGGTATGAATTCAGGAGTAGAATTTAGATCTAATAACATGTGGATGAGCTCAAGTCAGTAGGGATAGGTAGATCTATGACATGAATTCACTCATATAAAATTGATCCAATGATGAGCTCAAGGTCAAAAGGTCAATAAATCGTAAAAATAAGTGAGAGGCTACCAAGTGTCATGCCTATGAGAGATTCAGATAAATCAACATAATGAGTTTGAACCATGTAGAAGTGGATCAATGGTCTGCATTCGATCTAGCATAATCATATCAATGGTACATGTTTAAGCACATGACACAATAGTTTGAAAAAATACATGAGATAGGACATTTCATTTATGTAAAAATATTAGTTATGGCAAGGAATGGGCCAATGACATGATGTGAAAAATACCATTAAATTCATTAAATGATAAAATTGAGGATACAAGCATGATGGCCATTAAGGATCTACATTAAGGACACAAATCAATGGGTGATGAGAAAACATTAATGATGGTAAACCCCTCCTAGAGCCTATAAATATGAAAGTTAAACTCATTTTACAATCTGAAGGAGATTGAGTAGTTAGGGCTCAAATTTTTGATAGAGGATGCTAGCACAAATTAGTCTAGGATAGACTAAAAGTGTAGTGTGGGGTGTTGTTGGCCCCAAAATTTTAGCTAAGTGTTATCTAATTTTGGCATATAACTAGCAAAACATTGAAGTACCATGGTGTGGAAGGACCATGGCATGTAGTTGAGAGGCATATAATTATCATCGTATAGAACTTATGGGGTAAAAGAGGAGAATGGCATGTAGGAACCAACATGAGGGGACCTAGTGAGAGGGGAGTGAGTCATGAAGAACCCAAAGATGTAGGACTCAGAATAGAAGTGGAGGACTAGGGAAGCGCATGGGAAGTGAGAGTAGTTAAAATAACAGTACATGTGGGTCACCTCAACCCTTTTAGTAGGAAGTTTTACACCATCCCACAAGAAGAGAAACACATGGTAGAAAAGATATAACATAGAATGAGAATATAGGGGGCACAAAGGCCCAAGTATTTAAAAACAACTAACTATTGAAGCACTATGACTCTCAGTCTGTTGAGATTTCATTGGCCATTTCTTCATGCTATTAATGATTGTAAACACTTGGTCAAGGAAAAACAAGTACAAATACCCCTATTGTAAACGACTACAAAAAGAGGATATTTTTGGAGGAATTTGTGACAAACTTTTACCTTTCTGTTGATTAGGCTTAATATATGAAATAATGGGTTTTATCAACTTCATGTGTTTTATGATGAGAGATGGTGTGAGTTAAGTAATTAGACTTAAGTATGAATTCTATCATGTCTTTATTTTCTTATTAACTAATGCTAATATAAGATGATAATATTCTACATAGCGATATTAATCAAACCTAGAACTAAAAGAATCAAGGTAGTCTATCTTTGAATCTATATAATTATTGTTTAATTTGCATAAAGAGAAGAACATGAACAAGTTATAAACACTATGCAACAAAACCTATGGGAACCAGTCTTTCACTGGGCACTTCGGGTGAGCACTCAAGACCTAAATCTTGATTGAAATGGCTAGCATGCTATGTCGTTGGGATAGACTTCAACATCAAAGAAACCCTAATAATTTGAGTTGGTGTTGATAGTAGGACATGGTTCTATAACTATGGGAGGAATACTAAGTCTTTAGAGGTATGGATGGTCAGGAACTGTCATCTAAAAGGTTAGGTGAAATAATGTATAAGCATAATATCTTGTTCTAAAAGTGGTGTATGGTTGGGCTTGTTATTCTATTACAAGCAAGGTTTTAGGAATGTTCATGCTCAGTATTTTGAGGCTCTTTTTGTTGACTTGTTTTTATTTTTTGGTAGTGTTTTAATTAAAAATAAAGTTAACTACTTGAAAAAATTAAATGTTTGAAATTATTTTTCAATTCAATTATCAATGCATGTAATACTAGAAATCAAAGTATAGACTAAGAAATCAAATGCTAGTGTTCTAGCTTTTCTAACCTTGCAAACTAAATCAAATCATTTTTTAATTTTATGATTGTAGGTGAATATATTTATTATGAGAACTGAGATATTATAGTATATAATTAAATTAAAAAACATATATAGATCCTAAGCAATAAAACTACTGAGTATTTAAATATTCTTTTGCTTATGCAAGTGAGAACTAATTTTTTGGTGTTTCTAGGTGAATGCACACTAAATTTGAATGGTTTGTATCAAATGAAAATGAGTATCTAAGTTATTATTTTATGATTTAACAAACTTAGAAGTCATTTTGAATTTACCCAAATAAGGAAAATCAACACTATGATGCTGCCGTTTTATAGTCCTAGGTTTATATAGAGTTTTCTACTTGCTAATGTGCTTGTTTGTACATGAACAAGAGATTGTTTTGAACTGAAATTGATTTTTTTTTTAATATTAAATTGTTTGGTTTTATTTTATAACATCTACCTAGGGTTTGAATTCAAATCTATATGCTTTTAAATAATCTCTAGTGTGGCTGTAAAAAATAAGGAAACTAACTAATATTTTTTATGCAAAGATAGAAAGAGAGAAAAATTATTTTTCCTATCTATTTTCCTTTTCAAAATAGATATATAATGTAATGCAAGAAATGAAACTAAACTAATCTAATCTATATAAAAAATGAATAAAATTAAAACTATAAACCCCCAACCTAATCAAGATGTAGACTAGCTGAAATCAAGAGATGTATTTATAATATAGTCCTTGGCATGCTAGCTCCTCCACTCAAAATAATGCTTGCATAAACTTTTTATCCAAGGATAATGATAAAATAATAGTAGAAAAAGGAAGAATATGAGAGTAACACAACTCTAAACAAAAGAATAACTAACTATGATTGTTTAGCGCTTTAACTGCAAAGTTTTGGTTATAAATTTAATGACCCTTCTTGCTTGGAATTGTTGAAGTCTAACACAAATTATCATAGGAAAAACTCAAAACAATTGTAAGCATGTTGTGTATATATAAAGTATCAAAAACTTCAACCTACAATAAAAAATTTTGGATTTAAATTTAATCTAAAAATCAAATACTTGTAAAATAGGAATAGAAGTTGCACTTGGGTGAGTTTAACTAAGTTGAATTGGGAGTAAAACTTATGAGGCTTAAAAAATATTAAAAATAAAAGAGGGAGTGAGCTAGGCTAACATGGAGGCAAGCTCAAGGTGACAAGAACAAGAAACATGAAAAACACGTGAAAGCTTGAGTTCCAAAGGTTAAATTTGGAACATAGACTAAAGGTGGCATAATTGCCCTTGTTTGTAAGATGGCCCTTGTGATAAAACTACCACATGGGATGATGGAACTACTCTATTCATGAGAGTTCCATCATGATGATTTTTGAAATTGACAGGCAGTTCTGTCACTTGAGGGGTAGTTCCACAATGGACTATAGTGGTTCCATCACTAAGAGGGGTGGTGCCTTCCCTTGTAGAAGATTTTTAAAACAAGCTAAAAGAGGCCACCTAAGTCAAACGAAAGGGTGGTTAAGGGTTCTGGGAGAAAGGTAGGGTGGGAAAAAGACTAGTATCTAAGAGCAAATGCACTTTGAGCATAAATTAGATCACTACATCATCATTGGACATCATACTGGGAACATCACACCATGCATATTTTTGGTGCATATAGTTTCTTGCATTTCTAGCTATTATAATTAACTGCCACATACTTTATGTTATTTTTTATGGTTTGATAAGTATGTAGTAAAAAATATATAAGATATCCATGAAGTATGCACCCATGATGATACATATCTTAGATAAATACCATAAAAATGATTGATAATCACATGTATTTTGAGAAGTTTTAATTGCTTAGTACAAAAGTCAGTCTCATGCACCATTAACTCTATTTTAGCTATTTTCAAAGCTCTAAAATCTCCAAGTTTTGATGTCCTTGCAACTCTTTATTGCACTGCTTTTTTTTTTTTTAAACTCATTATGTCATCATTTCATTTAATCTCATTTGGAATTAAATTTTATTTTAATTTCATTTAGTTTTTATTTAGGCATATTTTCAATGCATTTCATTTCATACAAATTTTGATTAATTTTTGTTTTGTAGACATTGGTAGAATATTAGAAGTGTTACGGTCCTATGTTATCTTGGAAATTCATAATCCTTTATCAACCATGGAAATGAAGATAGAGAGGTGAGTCTATTTATGCACACACACACATATATCCTATTTTCTTATTTGGAGTAAAAGTACGAATTGGTAAAGTACCTTAAAAATGAAATGCCCAACATTTAACTCAAGCTTTATCTTTGCCATTTCATATTCTTAGCTTGTGTAAATTGTTTGCTATGTGGATATCTCATGAACTGCATTATTATTAGCTTTGTAAAATAATAACAATACTGTATTGTATAGGGTTAAACATCATCTTTCCCATGAACTACATCATAATTAACTTTTCACAATAACATCGAGATCTTGTTGTACATGCTCAAACATCATCTTTTTGGACCTAGATTTTTTTTAACAAATGGACTTACTATACTATCTTTTATATTATTCTTTTCAATCGCAAGTTGTATCATGGAATATTATTTTAATGTAGGGCCATTGCGATTCATGCTTAAAAGGGCTATTACACAACTCACGGGTTTAGATAACGCTGTTACAATTTGAGTTGTTGGGATGGTGATAATTTTATTTTGTGTAAGGACATGTGAATCTTGCAAATACTCATAAATGTAATAAAAAATGATGTGATTCAATCTAGAACCATTAAGACCTGTGTGGATACTGAAAATCTACTACAATATTTTAATATATAAAAGCCATTATAATAGATAAACGATTCATATTTAACATTATCACTATTACCAAAACTCCAATATTTTTGTGTACCTTAAAGCAATAAAACATAAACTATGCTAATACATCCATACAAAAAGAAATAAAAACTACGTGTATCACAACAAAAATGGCCATAAAATTAAAGATTCCACAAAGTTTAAATTTAAAAGAAAACAAACCTTGATTTCTCCAAAAAGTGATAACTCTAAACAAGTCTTATAATTCTTCCACTCTAAACTGAAGATACCAATGCCACATCACGGCTCTTGTTTCATTTCTAAACAAATTTTTAATATAAAAAATAAATTACATTTATAATTTTCCAACATTATGGAAAACTTTTACGACTAATGAGTGTGAGGTTGGAAGAAAACATTCCTGTAAAGCTGGAACAATCAACTACATATTTCAACAACAGCACCTCTGGGTTATATATGTATGTATGTGGAATGATAGGTAGTGCAAATAGAATGTAATATTGTTTCATCAGCATTGCAATGATACTTACAGGTAATGTTGCCAGTTCACAAAATTTACAGTAAATTAGTATTAGGAATTTTGGTCATAGAGATCCAATGAAAGGCGGGGAATTGGAATGGCATGAAGATGCACTGCCCTTGGTATGGTAATACTGTATACTTCTGACATATTCAACGTTTGTGGAGAGACACCTTCGGGAAGTTTCCAACTGAAGCAGTGTATCAACTGTGCAAGGCCAAGATGGATCATGGACAAAGCTAAATTTATTCCCGGGCATCCTCTCCTGCCTGAACCAAATGGTATCACATCAAAATCTTGACCTTTCACATCAATTTGGTTTCCCAAAAATCTTTCTGGCTTGAATTTATTGGCGTCTTCCCAGGCAATTGGATCCCTTGCAATGGCCCAAGCATTTACAATAACTTGAGTCTTTTCAGGTATTTGATATCCGTCTATTGTGGAACATTCCATAGACTGATGTGGAAGCAGCAAAGGAGCTGATGGATAAAGTCGCAGTGTTTCTTTTACCACTGCTTGAAGATATTGAAGATGAGGCAGATCATATTCTTCTACCATACGATTCAATCCTATTACGGAATCAATTTCTTGTTGACACTTCTTCATTGCTGAGGAATTTGCAAGCAATTCTGACATTGCCCATTCCAACGTACCTCCGGAAGTATCTGTAGCTGCAGTCAACGTGTCCTGAAAACAAAATTCTGATGTAAACCCATAAAGAATTACACTGCCAATGGAGTGGATGAGAGTTGAGCATCCTTAAACTTTATTTCTGATATATGAACAATATTATTTGTTAAAATACTCACCCAAAAAAAAAATTAATAATAAATTTTTTCTTTTTAAAAAAAACCTAAGCAATGTATAATTTTGAAGAAGAGTATAAGCGAGAAAAAAAAAAAAAAAAAAACCAAAACCAAAACAAACAGAAAACAGAAACAGGAGTAAATAAACAGAGCCTTATCAGTGCAATTTCTTCTCCCGAAACTCCACTGCATTAAATAGAAATACACAGGCAAGAAATTTACAAGCAAGAGGATGCCAAACACAAAAAAGTTTATTATAATTTCATTGGATATATAATATTATCTTGTAAAAGAGCATCTGACCAATCGTTTGTGGTAAAACTTTTTTTTTAAAATTTTTAAAAGCGTGTTGTAAGGGATTTAGTACAGATTTTTAAGTCACAGAAGAGGTGGATTAAGACTATGTTTTGGATTTTTTAAGCTATAAAAGAGTGACAGTTAAGAGTCCATGGATTTTTAAACAATAAAGAGGAGAGGTCAGAAAAAATTGGACACTACATGCAAATAAATCAATTTTACTTTCGTACACCATATAATATAATGTTGTAAAATTATTTTATACTTCAAAATATTTCCTACTCTTATCAATAGTGGATTGAGTAATTCTGTTGAATATTGTGTTGTATTTTAAATTCTTTTTTATTAAGTTAGGTATAGTTTAGGTAAAACTTATAGGGTTCCTATACTCGGTTTATAATTTTGATCTTTTTTATATTTAAGAATAAAAATCTTTGTTATAAAAAAGAATACTAACGCCTTATCTATCCAGGCACCATCAAGGATTTAAGTTAGGAAATAATACATTTATAGGCCACATAAAAAGAGTGACTACAATTATTATGAAATAGTTTTGTAAGAATGAAATAAGATATTGAACTGGTATATTATTTTAGAGTTATTACACTATAAGATATTGTCACATGACATTAACTCTCCTTTAAAATATTTGGCAGGTATTACAAAGTGTCTTCCACTTTCTCTTTTCTAAAACATCACTATTCAAAGACAGCAGTTTGGAATTTAATAGATGGATCATTTTTAAATAGAGACTATATATATAGTCTTTAATTTTTAATTTTTCAATATAGATTATACTAGTTTTTAAAGAGTAATGTTGAATAAATAACTGTTATAAAAAAGAATTATGATAAATAAGATTGATTGTTAAATTTAATTTCTGATGAGACTCTTATTTTAATGTGGAGATTTATATTACACTTGTAAGTCAAAAAAACAAGAAGATGAAAAATTAGAATGTAGTATTTTCGAAAAAAAATTCGGATTTTTAAAGTATAGAATATGAAAAGTTCACATAGATTTTTTCGAGGGGATTTTTTTAGTCAAGACAATAAGAAAAGATATTAGATTTTTTTTAATTTATAAAATATAAAAGATGAGAAGTTAGAGTAGTTTTTTTTTTAAAAAAAAAAAAAAACTCTAAAAACAGTAAACGTAGAGAGGTTAGAATGCAGATTTTGTTTGGGTGATTTTTAAGCTACAGTTTAAATTTTTTTTAAGACTCTTAAGTCACAGAAAAGGAGGGATTTTTGTAGCTATGCAGTTAGGGAACACATGTAAACAATAACTTCGAAAAATCAATCAAATTTCAGATCTGACATATTACTTTATCCACAATTTGAGAAACAACAGAGAAAAAAGTAAAAAGGGAATAAACATACAATGATGACATTCTTGATATTGTCTCGTGTAATTTTGATCTCCATGGAGTTATCTTCAGACAAAGAAAGCAGCATATCCACAAAGTCCTGAGTCTCCAAGCTAGTGCTCCAATTCTTTCTTCTTTCAATGTGTTCATCCACAATTTTTTCCACAAACACATGAAAAATCATAGTAAGCTCAGCTTGTTTTTGCCTAATTCCTTGCACATCAAGCCAACCCAACAGAGGAATGCAATCCCTGTAATTAAACCCAGCTGTGAGAGCAAGCAGTTCGTCCAAAACTTCCTTGAATACTCTTCCTCCCAGCTCAGCCTCGTTGCATTTCTTCCCAAATGACATTCTGCAGATAATATTATTAGTGACAAAACCCACCTCCCTGGTCACATCTACAGCACAGGGATTCACCCCACTGTTAGCATGAGCTTTGTTTAGTACGGAGCGAATCATGAAAAACACTTCTTCGGCTCTGAGGGATGCGAAGGACTTTATTCTCTTCGGGGAAAGGAGCTCCTGGATGATGAATTTGCGCATGAATTTCCAGTATGGGCCATATGGGGATAGTGAAACTCTCTGCGGGCTTAGCAAGTGGTTATCGTCTCCCATTGGAGGACGGTTTGCAAATATGTGGTCCTGCGTTTTCAAGACTTGCTCAGCCAGATGTGAAGAGGAAATTACAATGGTAGGGAGAGAACCCAAGTAGACGGTCATTATTGGGCCATATCTGTGGGCAAGGTTGGATAAGCATCTGTGAGGAAGATGGGTTATAATATTAAGGTTGCCTACGATGGGAAATGGTGTCGGGCCAGGGGGTAGATTGGATGTTTTTCTTGATTTTCGAAATAGCAGGGCTGAAACGAATAGGCATATAAGCAGGGAAATCCATGTAATAGTCAGGGATTCCATTGTTGCTAATATAAAATGGCCAATGTGAGGGCGATATAGAGCTTACTGTCTTTGGCGATCAGAAATGGTGAGAAAGGACTCTCTATAAAAGGAAATATTTGAGATCCTTTCTCCTCTTCTGATAAAATTGACTTTCGCTGTCTAAAACCTGGCAAGTAGTGCAATTATTTCGTTCTAAAAAACTAAGCAACAGAGTATGTGATTTGACGCGATTGCAATCCTCTGTTTTCATTGCCAAGTAAGAGTCAAAGATTCCTGTCGACATAATATTAGACGCCCACGTTGTCTAGCATGAAGTTAAAAAAGGCCGCATTTGGTAGAGTCGGGACGAACGAGGCAAGCCGGGGGTCGGGAGTGGGGCTCTCCGTGAAGTGAGCGGTGGGGATGAAACGGTGTCTATCTCTTCTACCTTCGTCAACTATGTACCGTTGATTTCATGCCAATTGTTTGTGAGGTTTTTATTTTGTTTTCATGTCTCCAAATTTAATGTTTGATTAGATAGATCTTGTAATTTTAAAAAGATATTATGGTCGGTCAATAACATTAAAAAAAAATATTATGATGTCATATGATGTAGTTATCTTGATGTACTTGGATTATATTATAATGTCATTATGATGTAGTTAGTCTGATCCATTTGGATTTGGGTCTTGTAGATATTGGATTTATTATTTTTCGAGGGAGGGAAAGGGATTGTATAAGAAAAAAAAATTATATGATATTTAGAATAATATTATTATAATCGTTACTTATAAAATTTTATGAGTATAATTAATCGATTTATTTTTTAAATAATAAGGGTTGTGTAACAATTAATCCTTACTATATTTATTGAGATATAATTATGTGAAAGTGTCTAAAATGATATGTGATTTGTTAGTTGAAGTTGTTTCAATAATAATAAAGTGAAACATCAATTGATTCATGTAATAATTAGAACATAGAAATATGAATGTTTTAAGTGAAGTGTAGGAAGAGCTTTGATGCATCGTTAGTATTACTGCTTATAGGAATGTTTGGAGCAAAAGAGTTTTAAGACATCTTTAACAATGCTCTGAAACAAGTTTGCCTCCATGTGCAAATGGAATAGAGAGTATAGTCCATGTTGTATTGAGTTTGATGTCAATAAAATTTATATGGCTTAAGTGAGAGTGATAGTTTCAAATATGATTTGATTATCCATTATAACGGCTTATACACATTAAGAAAGTGTAAGGGGTCAATTTCTTATATTTTTTGAGGGTTTGGAAAGATAATATTTGAACTTATACAATACAATATTGTTGTTATTTTAAAAAGTTGATAATAATGTGGTTCATTAAATATCCACGTAACAAACAATTTACACAAGCTAAGAATATGAAATGGCAAGGATAAAACTTGTACTAACATTGCACACTATCTTTTTATGACACACTACTTACTCATGTTTATATATATATATATATATATATATATATATATATATATATATATATATATATATATATATATATATATATATATATATATATATACAGTTTTATTAATTTAAATTCATTTAAAAGCCAATCCATTTGGATAAACATATTCATAGACATGAAGGAGAGAAAACCTCATTGATATTATTTGTTTTTTTCCTAACTACTAAACATACAGATGGTTTTATTAATTTAAATGTTAGAAAGCAAAAAATTTGTATAAGCACATGGGAGAAACTTTGTTAACGTTTATTTTTTTATTTTTTTTTCAACCACATTTATCATCTACAATTTTTTTTTTCAAACATATGAGGTTAGGTTTATAAATATTGTTAGTGCATGATCATCCCATTCCGATCTACTCATCCCATTGAGGGGAGATCTCTTATTAAGCTGGAGGCTTTATACAATGAGGAACCCTTGTAGATTCATCTCACAAGAGATAAAACAGGTGAATATGTTGTTTCCCTTCATGGTGGTGGCATGGACGCATGAGGATCACTCACAGTATAAACTATAAAAGTGGCCAAGTTGTCAGTGGATATCTTATGGGGTGAAAGCATTTTAAAGAGATTACTAGTGTTGTGTATGTGAATGATTGCATTATCCACAACATTGGATGATGGGGCACATTGGAGGATGTTGTTTGCTCCGATGAAAGAGGAGCTTCTTTATTTGAAATATCACAATGGCCCTCTGTTCATCACTAGGGTGATATTCAAAATTCATCTTATTTGGTATGGAATATTCACACTGCATAGCATGCTATTGTGGTAGGTTTCATGCAGTCATTGGGCCCATTAAGAAATAGCAAGTCGGGATCTCCCTCTGTATCCACCTTGTGGAAAATAATAAAGGGATACAAAGGCTCTACCCACTCTAATGCCAACACCAAACCAACACTATCTTTAGGGAAATAGAAACTTGATGAAGGATATTCCATGGGTAAGTTCTTGAAAAGAAGTGACATTATTGTGTTGGTGAAGAGTGGTATCAAATCTAAAGCTCTATCAATAAATAATAGCAATGTTGGAGTAGAGATGTATTAATGAACCAAAAAACTATCACGAAGAAGAAAATTACCAATAAGCTAAGATCTTGAAACAATACTCAGAATTGATTCATATTGATTTCATCCCATAATTACAAACCCACACCATGATTAAATAAGCCTCAACTCAGAATTTAGAGTTTACATGCAAAATTAAAAAAATTTAAAATCTAATAAAAATACCTGTTTTTAAAAACTTGAAATATCCCAAAAATATTATAAAATATTTTAAACACTATAATTAGACTATGGGACAAAATTCAACTGAAGTTGATTTTTGGTTCTAAAAATCTATAATTTATAAAAATAGAAAAAACTTGTAAAAATCATTAAATCATAATTTTGAAACCTTAGATGATCACGTATGGCCTCCAAAAAATATCAAAAATATTCCTAGGAGGTAGAACTATGTAGGGACAACAACACACTTTTTGATATGGTCATTTTGGTGCATGAAAGAGATCAAATAGAGCTACAAGTCAAAATTCATGGCCTTTGAAAGGTTGCCCTATTTTTTCTGCATCATTCTCCTTTGGTTGAAATTAACTCAGTTCCTACGAGTTGGCTTGATTATGCTACTGCCATTTTTCCTTATCAATCTTTTTCAGCTCCCATTCTATAATCTAAACATTGTCTTCTTGCTGCAATCCCTTCCACTACACCAAATACCTATTATAATTCCTTTGCCTGGTGCTCATTATCTTCATATCCAAAACCTGCACTACTTTTTCTTTCTTCTTCTTTGGAACTTACTACTCCCATTTTACTTCATCATCTTCACCATCTTCTCCATGGCATTCATATAAATCTAAAATATTAAATACTAGAGATATATCAAAATTCTATGGTAAAATTACCTTATAAGCATTGTCATTGATTTTCTTCACAATTTTGCATGGTCCCATTTTCTTTTACTTTAGCTTATTGTATGTGCCTTTTGAAAACCTCCCTTTCGTCAAGTAAACCATTACCAACTCTCCTTATTTGAATACAATAGATCTTCTTCTAACATCTACTGTTACTTTATATTTCTCATTACTTTCCCACAACATTTTTCGTAATCCTTACAACTGATGTATATGCTCTGCAAACACTTCTACATCATTACTATTTTGATATGAATTAGCAATTGTATAAAGTCTCAAACATCCATAAGATTTCTCCCATAAACAATTTGATAAGGTGACTTTCATGTTGATTTATTCACTAAACTGTTATATAGAAGCTCAGCTTATGGTAAAACCAAGTCCCATTGCTTTGACTTCTCTCCCACTATGCATCTCAATAAATTTCCCAAGCTCCTATTCACAACTTCTATCTGTCCATCTATTTATGGGTGATATGCACTATTTAATTGTAGCTTAGTACCCATCTTCTTCCACAAAGTCTTCCAAAAATGACTTAGAAATTTCATGTCCCTATTTGAAGTAATATTTTTTGAAACACCATGCAATCTCACAATATCCACAAAAAAATAATTTTGCACCTTTAGTGGCATCATTGGTTTTCTTACATATAATAAAATAAACTATTTTAGAAAAATTGTCTACAAAAATAAAAATTGAATCATTGCCTCTCTTTGTTTTTGGCAATCCTAACACAAAATCCATACTCAAATCTATCCATGGTCCTTTTATAACTGGTAATGGCATGTATGATCCAATTCTTTATGCATGAACTTTATCCACCTAACATTTTCTTCACCTTGAATCATACCTTGTCACATCTCTCTTCATCTTTGGCCAAAAATATTTTTCCTCCACCAAAGTTATTATCTTCATCTTACCAAACTGTCTAGCCAAACCACCACCATGTAATTCTCTTATTATATTATCTCATAGAGACCCAATTGGAATGCAAAATTGTTTCCATTTGAAGAGATAACCTTCTTGTATAAGATATTCATCATGAATAACATATATCCCACCTGTTAATGTATTCCTACACTGCTCGACTACCTTGCTAAAATATGGATCAATATCATATAATTATTTAATAGTTTCAAATCTAACTACCTCACTGACCATATTAATTAATAATGCTACCCTCCTATTCAATGCATCAGCTACTTGATTTTATTTTCTTGATTTATGTTTCAACACAAAAGTATACCTCTGCAAGAAATAAATCCACTTTGCATACCTACTATTCAACTTTTTTTTATGTATTAACATACTTCAAAGCCTCATGATCTATAAATAGTATAAAATCCTTAGGTACCAGGTAATGCCTCCAATGTCTTAATCCTTGTACAATTTCATAAAGTTTAACATCATAAGTAGAATACTTTCTTCTTATTTCATTTAATTTTTTAATAAAATATGTTATTCGCTTTCCCTCTTGACTCAGCACAACATGAATTCCCACAAATGAAGCATCACAATCAACCTTAAACACTTTGTTAAAATTTGGTAATACTAAAATTGGTCTTTTCATATTTTTTTTCTTCAAAATTTCAAAACTTTCTATGGCTGCTCTAGTCCATACTAATTCCTTCCCTCTCATGCAATATGTTATTGGTGTCATAATACTACTAAAATTTTAAATAAATTTAATGTAAAAAGTTGCTAAACCATGGAAATTTCTTACCTTTGTAATATTTTTTGGAATAGGCCACTCTAAAATCACCTTTATCCTTTCTTCATCCATTTTCACACCATCTACTAAAACTACAAATCCCAAAAATACCAAACTATTCTACATAAACTTTCACTTCTTCAAATTTGCATATAACTTCTCATTTCTTAACAAATCCATTACCATTTTAAAATTCTATAAGTTTTCTTATTTATTCTTACTAAATATAAAAATATTATCAAAATAAATAACCATAAACTTACTAATATATTCTTGTAGCACTGTATTTCACACCCTTATAAATTGTTAGATGCATTAGATAATCTAAATGGCATCACCATCCACTCATATAAGCTATCCTTAGTCTTGAATGCATTTTTATACTCATCTCCTTCATGAATTTGAATATGATATTAACCACTCCTTAGATCAATCTTGGTAAAATATTTTGCTCTTGCAAGCACATCTATTGTATCATCTAAATGAGGTTTAGAAAACATATATTTTATTGTAATTTTATTAATTGCTCTACCATCCACACACATTATCCATCCTCCATATTTATTTGGAGTTAGTAATGTTGGTGTTTCACATGGAATCATACTCTCCCTTATCACTTTCTTCTTTAGCAATTCAGTAACCTATTTATTTAATTCTACATGTTTTGTTGGACTCATCTTATAAGCTACTTGATTGGGTAGTGTTGATCCTAGAATTAGATCAATGTGATTCTAAATATCTCTCTTCAATGGTAAACTATCTAGTAACTCATTAAGGATAGCATATGCATATTCTTCCAACACTTTTGTTACTTCTGTTGGTATTGACACCATTTCTGTCTCTTCATTATTTTCTACTAGTGCATAACAATAAACTGTTACCTTCATATCTTAGATAAATTCCTTACTATAGAGCATGATTTCTATCTTATCTTCCTCTTTAAGAGGTAACAAAACTAATTTTGTACCACCTTTATAAAAAGTGTATGTGTTCTTTGCTCTATCATGAACTGCTTTCTTGTCAAATTGCTATGATCTCCCCAATAACACATGGCATGCATCCATCTTGATCTTGATAGTGTGGACACTCAAATGCTCTATTCCCTTTTTTACCACATCTATAACATACATAAGATCTACGTTGAATTAAAAACCATCCTCTAGCACCACCATAACCTAATCCTCTCTGAAATCTTCTTCCTCTTTGTTGGTATTGAAACCCTTGCCCATTATCATCTTGCCTTTCTACGCCACATGATAATTCACTTTTATTGGCATTAAAGCCACCTTTGATGGTATTAAACCCACCTCATCCCCTTATTTGAGGGAAACCACTTCTTTTTGGACCAATCTATGTCATTATGAAATTATATTTATTTTGTTTTTCTTCTACTTTCAAAGTTAATTGATAAGCATCATCCATGTTAAGTATTCTATGCATGCTTAATTCATCATGAATAGAAAATTTCAAACCATTTATATACCTTGCACCCATATGCTCTTCTATTTCATCATGCTCTACTCGTATGGAAAGCTTGTAAAATTCATCTGTATACTCTTGTATACTATGATCTTTTTGCCTTAAATTTTAAGATCTTCTATATAGGGTTTATTCATAATCCACATGAATAAATTTCTTCCTTATATTTTTTTCTATCTTTTTCCATGAATTAATCTTCTCTTTACCTTTTCTCTGTCTCTCTTTCTATAGGTGATCCCACTACATTATTGCATGACCTTTAAATTTTGTACATGCAAACTTTACCTTCTTGTCTTCTCTCATTGTCGTTTACTCAAATAACTTCTCCATGCTATTCATCAAATCTATCAACTCCTCTAGTTTTAAACTGCCCCCATAATCTAGAACATCAATCTTGATTCCTTCATTTCTTCCTTCTAAAGCCTGAACCATCCTCTCTTCTATCGATGGTGGATTCTCTTGTTCTTCTTC
This sequence comes from Torreya grandis, assembly GCA_037957365.1. Taxonomy (NCBI): domain Eukaryota; kingdom Viridiplantae; phylum Streptophyta; class Pinopsida; order Cupressales; family Taxaceae; genus Torreya; species Torreya grandis. The sequence continues at coordinate 717,423 of JARHVA010003086.1, forward strand.
TTCTTGCTAAATTTCTTCATCATGATCTATGTCTTCCTCATCACCACCTTGTATTTTCTACTGATTGATGATAACCTTTGTTAATTATTAAACTTACCTATGTATTTCTTGTATATTCTAGTTCATTTGTGCAACACCTCCTCATTCTCTTGCCATTGTTTACTCTTCTGAGATTTGAATGTGCTCTGATACCAGATAATGAACCAAAAAACTATCAAGAAAAAGAAAATTACCAATAGGCTAAGATATTGAAATAATACTCAAAATTGATTTGTATTGATTAGTTCTCATAATTACAAACCCACACCATGCTTAAATAAGCCTCAACTTAGAATTTAGAGTTTACATTAATTTTTTTTAATAAAATCTAAAAAAGGGCCTATTTTTAAAAACTCCTGAAATATTCCAAAAAACTCCCAAAATACCCTAAACACTATAATTAGATGATGAGACAAAATTCAATTGAAGTTGATGTTTGGTTCTAAAAATATACAATTTTTTAAAATAGAAAAAAATATAAAAATCATTAAATTGCAATTTTAGGCCCTCAGAGGATCATGTATGGCCTCTGAAAAATATCAAAAACATTCCTAGGCAAGTATAACTACTTAGGGATTGTAGCATACATTTTTGATACGATCATTTTGGCATATGGCAAGCTTAAATGGAGCTACAGGTCAAAAGTTATGACCTCTGAAAGGTTGCCCTATTTTTTCAACATCATGTATTTTGTGCTAACATCAGAGGATGTTATGGTAGAGAACTTATGGACGAGTTCACGTGTATTCCATTCCAGTGTCATTGCAAAGGGCATCCCATATGCGTATGCGTGGGTGGGAAACCCAGTAAGTCAGTAGTTGAGATAATGCACAGACCCCTCCTCTATTGTCACCCAATGGTGACATGGGCATCAACGGGATGGTCATCAACATTGTGGTGAGCATTGCGAGAGTGGTCACTAACCCGTTAAACACAGGCTACTTCCAAACAGAGGCAGGTTCTTTGTTGGAGGTAGTGTCAACATGTCCTTCCATGTATGGAAAGGAGGCTTATCTGGGCTTCCCTGGCCAAGTTTTGATAGGAAAAAGAAACAACCCAATATCAGGTTTATGGATTCATTTGGTAGATGTTTGGATCCATGATGTTTCAATTTCGACTATCTTAAACTATTTATAATTAGTGATAGTTATGCAATTTTGTTTGCATGTTCTTCCAATTATGCCAAACATCCTTTGGAAATTTTGATTTTATTTGTTTATTTGTTTGTTTGTTTGTTTTTATTTCATTAGTTTTTTGTACATTGATCCTCCCATTTTTTAGAGAAATACCATTTCTATTTAACTAACCAACACTACGACTGTGGGAGGGAAGGAATAGTTGTGAAGGTCACCTATTGGTTGCATCATATGAGGACACCCATATGATATCTTTGGTTGTATTATATGAGGGTTAGGGCACCCATTACGTGGATAGTTCAAGCTCCCTATCAGCATAATCATTGCATAGTTTATATGTCCATCTTTTTGAAAGATGTGACAATATCTCCAGAGGAATATTATTTATCTATATATTTAAATTGTAAAATATGGTAGAGAATTAGTGAATATTAGAATCTAGTGCTTATTTTGTTTGTTCAAAGCTCTAATGAATTGAATAGTTTAAGAAGCTTTGCAAAGGCATAAAGAATCTTATTTGGCTACAATGGAAGCATTAAAAGAGGCATCTACAATGGAGATAATCCTTAGGATTGTAAGATGTGTTTCAACTAAAAAATGAACTATACTCTGAATTTTGTATATTGGTTACTTTTTAATATAGATGTTATGAAAATGAACAATGGGAAAGTTAGTTGAGTTGGAAGGTCTTAAAATTGATTTTTATAATATTAATTTACAAGCTGGAGGAGGTTTAAGTGTGGCAGGGGTCTTAAATTTTAGGATTTGGGGATTTGACAATATACATAGCTATAGGTATATGTGAAAAGTACAAATATAATATTAGAAATGTGCATGCAATTTTGCAAACCATAGTAAAAAATGTGTTGGAGTGTGGGAGTTTGTACTAGGAGGATTTGGTAACATAGATTGTATTCAATAAATTGGATATAGCATCTACAAGATTCATGAGAAAGAGTTCCATTTTTAAATCCTAAGCATGTATATGTGTAAGCTGCAATGATTTTGTTCACTTATATCTATTTACTGAGAAAATGTTTGTGCAAAGATTCACTGACTGGGAGCTTATTGAAATATGTTCCTCAAGAAACCCTGAAGATCCTGAGGCTTTTGTAGAAAAGTTTATTGATTTACACCAGGAAATATCTTAATTTGTTGTCCATATTGATGCATGGACTAAACTTGTGCCTCCTCATAGAAGCAAGGCCTCAGATATCAAAAGAAGATATCATTGAGGACTCTGGGGAGTGTCGATCCACATCTACATTGATTGAAACATCCTCATTAAATGATCTCAAAAATTCCAATGTTATTCCCAATTTGAGACATGATTCCGCTGTGGAAGGATCACCATTGAGAAGACTTAAAAGTTGTCTCAAGAAACTCTCTCTAGATGCCAATAAAATATCAAAAGGAGGCCTTTTCTCTAGGGGTTCAATTTCTTCTTCTTCGACAAGGAAATTAGGGAAGTCCAACACCTTTACTCTTAGCTGATTGGTCTTCATGATGACATCCACAGGTGGTAAAAATAATAGTGACAATGCAATTCCCAAAATATGTACTGAGGTGAATTTGGATTCAAACACATTGAGATCAATCGGATTGTCAAATCAGAGCTGTAACAATGAACCCCCAATACCATCAGAAGTGCAACTTGTTGATGCACCCGAGTTGAGGAGAAAGAATGACTTGTGTCACGAAATAACATTAGCAAAGCAGGTTAAAATTGAAGCATAAAATTGGTTTACAGAGTTCTTGGAGAAGGCCTTTGATTTGGGTTGGAAAAATGTCAGGTCATCAGCAAATGAAAAGAAAAGTAGAGGATATTAGAATGGTGGGGAGAGAACCCAAGTAGAGGGTCATTATTGGGCCATATCTGTGGGCAAGGTTGGAGATGCATCTGTGAGGAAGATGGGTTATAATATGAAGGTTGCCTACGATGGGCAATGGTGTCGGACCAGGGGGAGATTGTATGTTTTTCTTGATTTTCGAAATACCAGGGCTAAAATGAATAGGCATATAAGCAAGGAAATCCATGTAATAGTCAGGGATTCCATTGTTGCTAATATAAAATGGCAAATGTGAGGGCGAAATAGAGCTTACTGTTTTTGGCAATCAGAAATGGTGAGAAAGAACGCTCTATAAAAAGAAATATTTCAGTTCCTTTCTCCTCTTCTGATAAAATTGGCCTTCCCTGTCTAAAACCTGACAAGTAGTGCAATTATTTCGCTCTAAAAAACTAAGTAACAGAATATGTGATTTGACGCGATTGCAATCCTCCATTTTCATTGCCAAGCAACAGTCAAAGATTCCTCTCGACATAATATTAGACGCCCACGTTGTCTAGCATGAAGTTAAAAAAGGCCGCATTTGGTAGAGTCGGGACGAACGAGTCAAGCCTGGGGTTGGGAGTGGGGCTCTCCGTGAAGTGGACGGTGGGGATGAAACGGTGTCTATGTTTTCCACGTTCTCCAACTAAGCATACACCATTGATTTCTCCAATTGCTTTTGCGGCTGTTATTTAGTTTTGTTTTCTTCAAATTTAATGTTTGATTAGATCCTGTAACTTTACAAAGATATTATGGTCGGCCAATATCAATAAAAAAATATTTTGATGTCATTATGACATAGTTACCCTGGTCCGTTTGGATTATATTACCTGATCCACTTGGATTTGGGTCTTGTAAGACTGGACGGTTATAATTTTGGATCTATTATTTTTCGAGGGAGGGGAAAGGGTTATTTAAGGGGGAAAAATTTATATGATTTTTAGAAAAATATTATCACAGTTTTGTTTTTGGGAAGATTTCAGGGGTATAATCAATCGAATTATTTTATAAGTAGTAAGAGTTGTATAAAAATTATTTTTTATTATATTTATTGAAATATAATTATACGAAATTACCTAAAATGGTATGTGATTTGTTAGTTGAAATTGTTTTAATAGTGATGAAGATGTATAATAAAATGAAATATCAATTGAATTTATATAATAATTGGAACATAAAAATATGAATGTTTAAGCGAAGTGTAAGAAGAGCCATAATGTCACTTTAATTTTACTATTTAAAGGAATGTTTAGAGCAAAAGAGTTTTGAGACTTCTTTAACAATGCTTTGAAACAAGTTTGCCTCCATGCACAACTGGATTAGAGAGTATAGTCCACGTTGTATGGAGTTTGATATCTATAAAATCCATATAGCTTGTGTCGGAGTGATAGTGTCAAATCTTAATTGATTATCCACTATAATAACTTCCACACATTACAAAAATGTAGGGGGGCCATTTATTACATTTTTGAGGGTCTAAAAAGATGATATTTAAACTTGTACAATATAATATTGTTATTTTAGAAACTTGATAATAATATAGTTCATGAAATATCCACGTAACAAACAATTTACACAAATTAAAAATATTAAATATTAAATAATGAAAATAAAGCTTGAACTAATGTTGAGCACTACCTTTTTATGACATGCTACTCACTCATGTTCATGTTTTGATAAATTCATTTAACTGTATATATCATATAATCTATTATTAATTTAAATGTTAAAAGCCAATCAATTTGAACAAACATATAGATAGACATGAAAGAAATGAAACCTCATTAACGTTTATTTATTTATTAAATGTATTAATTTAAATGTTAAAAACCAATAAACTTAGACAATCATATACATAGACATGGAAGAAACTTTGTTAACATTTCTTTTGTTTCTATATTTTTTCAAACGCATTTATCATCTACAAAGGTTTTTTTTTCAAACATATAAGGTTTATTTATTGTTAACTTGCATGTTCACCCCATTCTTATCTATTCATCCTCTTGAGGGGAAATCTCTGTTGATTATTAGTGTGATGGAAAAGCAACATGGATTATTGACAATGAATTTAGATATTAGGGGGCTATGCAATTAAAGTCACTATAATCTTTGGTTTTTGGTTTTTGGTTTTTGATTTTTGATTTTTGATTTTTGATTTTTGATTTTTGATTTTTGATTTTATAAATTATAATAATTCTCTGATATCAAGAATAAGGAATAATGAGAAGGATGACCTTGACCCCTTGTCTCTCTCTCTCTCTCTCTCTCTCTCTCTCTCTCTCTCTCTCTCTCTCTCTCTCTCTCTCTCTCTCTCTCTCTCTCTCTCTCTCTCTCTCTCTCTCTCTCTCTCACACACACACACACACACACACGCGCGCGCGCGCGCGCGCGGGGTTGGGGCATTTAAAAATAAACCATATAAATTGGCTCATATAATTGTGAAGTGTCTTTATCTAACCATAAATTTATTAGTTTTGCTTGGAACTATATGATTCACTTTAGAATTATATGAGTTTTTTCCAGCCAGTCAAATTATAGGAAATATTGAAATAATACTACAAAATTTTACTAAAATTTGAAATCTAAAACAATAACATATTTTTAAGAGTTTTATTGGATAATATTACTTTGAATTTAATACCATTAATAAATATAATATACATACTTTCAAATTATTAAATCCTAGTTATAACATATTCTTTTATATTTAATAAAACTCTAAATGTCCATGATTTAATTTCTATAAAAATAAAATTAAAAATATAAACTTATTATTACCAAATACACCTTTTAATCTCCAAAGAATGGACGTGACAATAAACTAATGTACAAGATTTTATTTCTATGTGATTATTAGCATGAACCTGAACTTGTATTTACTAGAGAAGGTTAGGGGCTCTTCCTGATCACCATCAAGGGTTGTTATAGCTTTATCTAGGATGAACTTGAAGACTGGATTAACAAATAATTCAACCAAGGATTTCTCATTCTCTTTGTCTAAGAAAGGGAGCATGATGTTGGTATCAAAGATGGAGGAAGCCATCAGATTGACTTTGATCATGTTACTGGTAGAAAGGAATTCTTCCCCAATGATAGAAAGGATAGTAGTGAAAGCTTATTCATAAGGAATCTAAAAGATATTGTGCAGACGACAAGTTGATACTCTACCAATGAAATCCATTTACTATTTTTTGTATGAACTCAAAAATGAAGGATAAGACAAAACTTCTTGCATAGCCAATCCAATTAAAATTTGACTAAAAATTGATGACAAGAACAAAGAGTTTAAATCTAGGTTGTTAAAAAAATATGTCAGAAAGGAAATAAATAAATAGGAACTAATCATAGCTAAAATATAGCAATGATGGAGGCAAAGAAACACAAAAATGAAATTGATTTAAAATATCAATGCCCAATCTCATCACTAAAGTAGGACTATGATTATCAATGATAAGATCTATTTATTGGTCAATTACAATATTTGCCAAATCATTAGCAATATTATTCATTTATTAAGTTATCTTATTGTAACATGTGTGATAATATTTATAATGTATATGTGAAGACAATTTTTTTATTGATGTGATCAATTTCAAAGTGATGAATTTAGTTATCATTCATTTATTAGAGTTTAATGCTCTGATAAAGGAGTTCTATGACATGGATTGAACTTGAATAGTTTAGTTATTATACATTAATTCTTAATATAGGAATCTAGGTGCTTGCTGACTCATTTTTTCCTTGTATAGATCCATACATTGCATGAACATGTGAGATAGACATATTTTGACCATTAAAAAAATTAAACTATGTGTTTTGTATAAGCACAATATATTTTTAAAAAATTAAAATTATAAATTTAAATGTTATAATGAGAAAATGATGAATTTCCATAAAAAAAGTCAAATTTATGACTAGAAATATAAATGAGAAAAAGTAATCTTTGCAACAATGAACACAATGGGTTGATCAAGTTTTGAGTATGTTATTAACAGTTAAAAAAGTGTGAAAACTAAATTAGTAAAATAGTTTGAAGACTCGAAACAATCCTGAGTTTATACAAGAAGTATTTGTTGTGGCCAACTGGCCCCCTTTTCTTCGAAATGGGGGACCCCTCTAAAAATTTCATAGATCATATCTTCAAAATTATCCCTTTTTTCATTGGTGATGCCTACTTGAAACTTCAAAATAGACACCACCTTTTTTTCCAAAAAGTAATAGGCCTTTTTTAAATTTTCTAAAAACTACTAAGTAGTGTTTATTCACTTTTAGCATATCATGGCACTAATGTTGTAGGTTGATTTTCACAAGGAAATGGTCCCAAAATCTAGTTCCCTTACCAAAATAACAAACTCATTATCCTTTGTGGCAAAATTGAGTCCTTCATGTTTGACAAGCAAGCTTTAATGAATCATTTTCTTTTTGTCATTCTTACTTTCACATTTTGTGAATCTCATAGATCCTGGCCTAATGGGAACTCACCATGTCATTTGGAGTTTAAAAGGATAGTTCCCTAGACTTGTCAGAGATATTAGATCCTAGGAGAGCCTAGCCTAATGGGAGAACACTGCATCATTTAGAGCTAGAGAGGTCAGTCCCTTGGACTTGTTAGAGATGTCAAATCCCATGAGATCTCAACCTAATTGGAACTCACTACATCATTTAGAATTAGAGAGGGCAGTCTCCTAGACCTATCAAAGATATCAGACCTTGAGAGGGCCTAGCCCAATGTGAGATCATTACATCATTTAGAGTCAGAATGGTAAGTCCCCCAGAACTATTAGATATGCCAGAGCCTGAGAGAACCCATCCTAATGAGAAGCCACTATGTCATATAATTCTAAGATGAACTAGTTTCCACTTGTGACCTAGAAAGCTCAGAGTGAAGTACGAGTGGTTAACTAGGACCAATTGGGGTATGCCACATATCCTTGGGTGATACATCACCAAACCTAGGATAAAGGCATGGACTATGGATCCATTATGAGATGAATGTGACCACCTACATACAAAGAGCTCACCATTCATGGAGTGGGAAATTGGACCTAATTGGATAGTTTTGAAAAATATCCCATCATCATTACTATATCCATCTGGTGGTAGAGGATCATGGGCTCTAAATACAATTTTGGAGTTGGAAGTAAAATGAAAAAAATCTCACCACGAACTCAAATTTCAAGTTTGTATCAATTGAGTTGCCAAATGACATTAAAGCAGGGAGATGTGTGCACAAACTTTTAAAGCCTAAAGGAGGACCATTAATGGTTACAATTTTTACCTTAGAATACATATCACACTCCTTTATCTTAAATTTACACATAACCCATGTATCTTGTATCTCCGATACCTAAAAACTTCTTAAGTTCTCCTATGTCCTACTCTGATGGCCATTACATCCTCCAATCAGAAGGCAAATTTTGAGTATCAGGGCACCACTTTACCTACTAGTTTGACTAGGTACAAGCACTAAAATGAAATATTAAAAATAATTAATTAAGTCCCCAAGGATTATGGTGATGTTGATGACCAGTTGGCTAAATATGAGGATGCCCTTCGGTCATATAGAATATGAAAACTCCATAGAGCCATGGCCAAACCAAAGGCATTTCCCTACACTATCCAGTTGGGTGACATTATCTAAAACGCCATCTACATGTAGGATGTTGTTAATGATTGGGTGTGTTAACCCACCTCTTGACATCAAATTTTCCACATATCTAGGAATGCCTTTAGGGCATACTAATCCTTTCTAGACTTATTCTTATATGATGCAATGATAGTGTCAATCTGGATGAATGATCACTTGATCTATGATGTCCTACAAGACTAGGTTAATAACCCAAACTCCGCATGGGTCAACAAAGAAAATATCAATGCCGACAAGGTTCGTACCTTCTAAGAGGAGGTCTGAGTAGGCATGGTATTAATGAAATAGTTTTTTGGGAACTTAGACTACCAGCATGTTAATGAGATGTGTGTTCCCCTATTGCATATGATCTTGACTCAATATGAAACCCTAGACATTAGAGGATTGATCAGCTTAAATTTGATCCATGATATCGCATACACACAAAATCAGGGTGACTTTTACATAATGAGCTACTTGTTTGATGCCATATGTGTGATGCTCTTGTTTAACATGTTAGCCTTTCCTACATGGTTTCTTAGTGGCCCAACTATCCACATGGTTTTATTACATATCTATGGCCACCATTTATAATAGCATGTATGGGATGTCTATGACTACTTCTACTTGATGGTGTACTAAGAGGTCAATGAAGATCCCATTCCCAAGCTTTCAAATATAATTTGGACTCCATCACAACCATTGGGGACTATTAGTTGTATAAAAATGACATAGTGATCTGAGTCACAAGATTATTTTGAGACCCACTAAACCTATCATACTAAGTGGATGACTACCTAGTAGAGTAGGAAATCACTTATCAATAGGTGAATGGCATATTTGGATTCTATATACAATGTCAATAGATGACAATCCTTTTACTCCTGATTACCATATGAGAGCACATCTATAGGAACTTCCCCTCTATATAAAATATGGTAGTTGAGTGAGACTCCTTCACTCTAAAAAAATTTAAGATTTGATAGTGGAACCCTAAGAAGTGATACAAGCCCACATGGCACAATATTCATCTTCGCTGAACATAAAATATGACCATCAGGTCAAGGATGATGATGAAATCTATCTAGATTCTTTTGATGACTAGGAGGTGCTATCCCAAATAGTAACTAAGAGGAATAACAAAGGGAAGAAGGTTTAGATAGGCCCCTTGATAACCCCTCCAACTCCTTCTTGGTTTATGGAGGACTCAACTCAAACTTCTCTAGCTATCTCCTAGAGAATATTGAAGGGTATCCTACCACCTTCTCCTCCTCAAGCTCTACCTCTGCCTCCTCCATTTTTTCCTCTAGCTTGGTTTCCACCAATAGCCCCAACTACTCAAGATATGCCTCTACCTCCTCTGGTAGTATCTTCCACTAGCCCCCAATAGCCTCATGCTCAAATTATATGATGCTTGGTAGCCCAACCATAGCCCATTCAACCAAAAAAATCACAACCTACAATGTTTGATACCATAAGTAGCTCAAAATTTATCCCTAAGTGAGGCACTCGTCTATGATTCTCTACTCACTCCTCTATATCCACTCATTTCCCTTCTACTCCTTGCCCTTATTGTGTTCTGATTCCTTGTTTTGATGCCCACTTGTTCCACTCTACCCCCTCTATTTCCCATTATCTCTCCTCCTTATTTTAACCAAATTCTATTTGACTTAGTCCTTCTAAGCATCCCCACTTCTCCTTTCCCTTGCACTTCATCCATATGACAACCTAGAATCCTCTCGGTGCCCCTTTTAGATATGCCCTCAATAATATGTGTGATTATAAACTTTGGGAGCCTATCACTTCTAGAAGAGACCCTCTTGATCACCACTCTAATTATCCCAGTGATCCCCTCCATGGATTTAAGTCCTCTACAATGATCTCCTATTGCCCTACCTATCATAATCAAACTATCCACTGTAGTACCCATAGTTGACCTAGGGAATAAGTTGAAGAAGATATAAAAGGTGACCCATCCTTTGACTCATTCAGCCTTAATAGTAGTGGCTCGATGATTGGATCCCAGCCCCATCTCTCCCTTACCTAAGGTCCCCCTAGCTTCACCTTCAACCAACCTCTCTCATCCCTATTGTTCCATGGTCTGTTCTTGGGGCAATCTCACCTAAGGTGAACCTCAACCACAAATAATCTCAAGATCATTTTTTTTCTATGCACCTCCCATTTCATTCTCCTTACTTTTACCCCAATTCACCCTCTACCTCCACTCCTTTCCTTTTTTACTCCTTTCACTTCTTTCATCTCCCCTCCACCTCATCTTCTACCCTTTATCACTATTTTAGCCACACCTCCTACACCACTAACAACCCAAGGGATGGTCTCGAGGTCACATATGCCATAGATGGATGTCCAGGGTAACCAAGATGTGTAGTGGAGTTTTTAGAGAGCCTCAAGGATCATGAAGAGGATGTTTACTCAAAGGTTTGTCCACGAGGGGAACTTGATGATATAACAAACCCACCGGGATCTATTTCCCTCACCAAGGTGAGGACTATGGTTGGAGAAGAGAAGATGGCCAAGGACCCACTATCCATCCTCTAAGTTACCCATGAAATGTTTGAGAAACTCCTCAAGGATATGCATAAACAAATATGAAATCTTGAGGCCCAAGTGAAGAGCACATTACCAGTTGAATTAATTGGATGGGTCACGAATGCCCTCCTACTATTTTTCTCAATATTGGGGAAAGTATCAGGGAATCAAGTTGAAACTAATGCAATTATACAAAAGACACATGCCTACATGGGGAGAATCATGGAGATTGATGAGAAGTACCAAATGTTGCAGATCATGGTCAATACATGGATGTTCCTAGAGCTCAAATTGATTCCAACCTTATATTTAAGGTTGTAAAAAACCCATGCCAAAAACATGAGTGTAATGATGGAGGACTATCTAGCCTTGGACTGCACTGCTATAGAACCCTTGGAAGAGGGTGAGAAAAAAATATCGACCTACTTCTAAGAGGCTGATATCTCAATGTTATTTCACCTAGATGGCACTCTACTTGACCAAGAGGAATTCAAAGTCTTCTTAGGTCAATTTGACTAGGTTATGATGGAGAAAGTGGTTAAGGAAAAATAAGAATGATCCTAGGAAATGCTAGACCTACCAACATAGTCCAATCTAAGCCTTAACCAAGTTTCATGAGTTTAGGCTTCAATGGAGATAACTTTATAGGTCTCCAAGAGACAGGTAACTTAGGGAAAGGTGATCTTCAAGAACCCTTTAATGAACTTGGCCAAGCTGGACAAGGAGTTCAATCTCATGGTAGCCATTCTATAATCTAGGAGTGCCTAGTCAAAAGTTAAGATCTGACCCCTCTTATCCACTGCCACATGTTTAGAGGTGGTCCCCACATATTTTTAGTGGGTCTTTTGGGTTTTTTTTTGTTTAATTTTTGAAACATGGTTGTAACTACAATGAGTGGCTATCATGGCCTAGGATGGGATTCTCATGTGTTTTGGAGGTGATCCCCAATCCTTATCTATTTATAGAGGAGACATAATATATTTTAGGGTCGATCAAAAATTGCTTGAAAGTGTTGTTGGATTATTTCTAGGATTTCACCTGCATTTACCTCTATACTATAATAGCAACCCAGATCAATTATTGTAGAGATTTTTCACTCTTTTAATGAATACAAGTTTTGCTTCTATAAATTGGTACTTTTATGTTAAATTTTCTTTCATCTTCATGGTTATCATTATTATGCTATGATTAATAATGCTAACATTTTGAGACACTTTTTAATTAGCTTAACACTTTGTCACTTAATGTACATCATGATTATGATGTGCTTAGCTATTATATTCTCTATGTGAGTTTTTTCATTCTCTTTTGGTAAGTATAGATAATTTATGTGCTTAGCTATTAGTTTTCATATGGTGCTTATGTGTTCTCAAAAATAAACCCATAGTACTAATCTATAGTAGGAATTCATATTAAAGGTATACTCCCATTTCCCTCAGAATCTCCCCATTATATGTTATTATAGGTAGAACTCTAGTGAAACTCAATCTATAGTGGTATAACTATGGTAGAGTCACTTGATTCAATGACCATTTCATTGATCTCATTCTATACCTAGAGGCATCATTTTTTGCCTTACCCATCCCTCTCCTTTATGTTTATTTAGTGGTTGAGGAATATCATTGTCCCTTGTGTTTAGAAAGACCAAACCCAACACTCAAATTATTCATAGCTGAATTTAAACCATGCAAAACATAGTGTATTGAACTTTTGATGGTAATATTAAATATCTTGGAAACTATTCATGTAGATTTTATTTGTGAATTCCAATACCCACAACCATGCCATATGTTGATCTCATATCAGTCCTAAAATAGAAGACAAAAGTCAGTAGTTGTCTCCAACATCTCCCCCCCTCTCTTCTTAAGGAATGCCAAATCTCATGGGCATCTCCTGGTAAGCGTCAGATTGGAGTGAACAACAATATATGTTGTATTTATGTGCTTAGAAATGACAATATTTTTGAAGCATTATTATGTCTATGTTTTTGGTTAAGAATAGTTTCTTTGATAGTAATAATATTTTGTCATAGTTCTAGCTGGTCATGTTTTTTGTTATTCATTGTACTACAGCCAAGCATATCTCAAGGATGATGGCATGCATCAATATTTCAATCAACCAAAGTGTTCATATTGAAATAGAGTATCATGACATTCTTAGGGTAGAATATGATCAAGATAATGAGGTCATCATCTTGGCAAGTCACAAAATACACAAGAAAAACACTAAAAAAGTCACTTGCGAGCAAGTGGAATACTAAGATGATCACATTTTTCATCATCCAAATGGCATGGTTGTATTATAAAAAAAGTGAAGAATATCACAACTATGGCCAAGTGGAGCACAACAATAGTGATACGTGTCATCATTTGGCTCACCTAAAGAGCGTATAGAAAAATCCAAAAACATGCCACTTCCATACAAGAGGAAGGCCAAGATGATGACACACATCATCATTTGGATCCATCAAAGTACTTGCACAAAACCAAATGAGCAAAAAATTTACATGCAAACAGTTCATGGGGATGATGACACATGCCATTATCCTTGCCACGTAGAAAATATATTATAAAAGTGATAATTAAGATAGTTATAGGTAATCGCATCATTATGATAATGACATGTGTCATCATTTCACTAACTATTGGAATCATAATGACTACGAGGAGAGGGGGTGAATCATTCTTCAAAACATTCATTTAATTCCACTTAACATTTATGAGCCATTCGTATAAACATATAGATCAATCAAGGCACAAGAAACTATATATATATATATATATATATATATATATATATATATATATATATATATATATATATATATATATATATATATATATATATATATATATATATATATATATATATATATATATATATATATATATATATAAACATGAACTAAAAGAACACATCATATATGTGGGAAAATATCAAGGGGAAGAAAATCCACTAATCTCTTAAAATGGACTATAGTCCTATAATAAAAAATCCAAATTTAGTGAAGCACCAACCCCAACTAGCCAACCACACACTTGACTCGGATTTAGCAAGGACCCACTTGAAAGGAGGTGCCAAACCCTAGATGAATTAGCACTAACTAATCCACCTAATTGATTTTATCACCTTCATAAAAATATGTTTCTCAACAAATAGATGATGACCACCTATTTAGGTCTTCACATTCTTATCCCTCTCAAACTACCTTTTAGGCCTCTTTTCTCAACTAAGTCTCTTCAAGACTGATTAGGTCATATGACCTTGATATTCATACTCAAACCTCCTATTAGCTATTAATGATAGTCCATCTAATATATTATGATTTAATATAATACCTCCTTCGACTCAAGGATTTTATATCTCATTCACTCCTCAATGTAATCCTATAACAAAACCAAATAGGCCTAATATACCTTGTTTATATACACAACTTATAAACACACACCTCTTGGTAAGCGAAAATCACTTAAACACATAGATTGGGTATTAAATATATCTTAACAATGTTATTAAAAATAATTAATCACATAAATTAGTTGGCCACACCTTCATTAGGCCTTATCCTCATTTAGGCCTTATGGAGACCTAATAGGCCTTCTTTAAAAACTCGTTACACTTTGCCTTCCTTGGAACACTTTCAAACTCAACACAAAATAGGAAAATATCATATAAAAATAAAATAGACAATATAAAACATCCTCTAAACACCATGATATTTTTTTACATCCAACTATCACTTGAAACACTCCATTAACATCGTTCACATTAGGCCTTTGAACACACAAAAAAGTCTATCTTGAACAACTAAAGATATCACATCATTTAGCCACACAACCATGATAATAAATAACTTATACATAATATAAATGATGTAAATAATATCACCATATGAATTAGACACTTCAACTTATAGCATTGAGCCTCAACCTCATCATTGTAACTTACTTATTCAGAACTGCCAAGACTATGAAAAACACAGTCATGAAACATTGACCTTCAACACCTGTATGACACTTTAAAAGACTTCCAATGAATGAAAATGATCCTATGACATATATATACCATATTAAAATATAAATATTATATGTTTGAGTGGCAACTATTTGTCTTATAGATCAATTTGTTGACCTCACTACACACAAACCTCATTGAGCTAGACAAGCCATTTTGGCTTCATCATTTTCACCACTTACACTATCTCTCAAACTACTATAAGATAATTAAATGACTTATAAGTCATTAAAAAATAACTCAAAACAATTTAATCCATAGATATACCCTAAAAACACACTTACAACCAACTTCTCATTACTACCTAAGTCTTGCACTATTTTCTCTATTAGACCTATGTGCCTCAAAAAACCCGACTTGCAAGAATGAAGCTCAAACATAATTGAGACACTCAAATATGATAAAATAATTATATATAATTTTTTTTAAATTACATCGAGTTCATCATGAAATTCATTATATACTTCCACTCTTAAGATAAGCATTCAAGGACACCTATATAATTCACTCACTCAAAATTGCTAGATTACCTCAAAACATAGTCATGGTGACTTAGAGCTCTATCACCTGTATCAACATTTTAAATGAATTATGATTAATTTATATGATACTATGATATCACTATACAATTATAATATATAAATATCATATGGTCAAATGGAAAATATTTGTCTTGTGGACTAATCTCAAGACCTTATATCTCAATATCTTATCTGAACTAGATAGGTCAACTTGTGAGAAACATTTTCACCACACACATGACTTAAAAATATTATTAAAAACATGAAAAATATATTAAAATTCTTTAAAAATATCTCCATGTTCTTGGTTTCATCATTCTATCATGAAAATACATTCTTATTTATTTTCTCATCGCTGCTTGGGTTTTTCACTGTTCACACAATTAGGCCTATTAGAGACTAGCTAACTTGAATGACCAATTTAGGACACTTAAAGACTAAAGCATATCCATAAAACTTAATGTGAAATATTAATCTCTAATTAATGACTCTATCTATTTTCTTACTGTTTTAAATGCAACTTTCTACTTTTACAACAACTTATTTAAAAACATACTTGTAACTCAACATTTTATCTCTCCTCTCTCTAGTAATACCACCTAGAGGGACCTGGGAGAGTCCACTACAATCTAAAAACACTTACCTAGGCATACAAATCTATTCTAAGCACTTTTTATCAACATCAAATCCTTATTAGGTTTCTAAGAGTATTTAAGCCTATTTGTAGTGTTAATAATCATTCATAAAGCATATCCCCTCAATTCAAAAAATAATGCCTAAAAATTTGAGCTATGACCCTTCCCATGTACCATGAAACTCTTAGGTTTCCATGAAAAGTTTTGATGAGATAAAGAGCACAATAAAATCCTTCTTAGGTTGAGAACCCTTCATTTTGAGCACTCGAGTGACCTCTAAACAACGTTTCATGGCTTGTACTTCAAAATACAACCTCAAACAGAATAAAAAAACTTGAAACAACATAACTCACCTATGAAAATGCTTAAATGATCTCAAACACCTTGAAATTTAATCATGACCCTTCATTGGGCCACTCTCTCTCTCTCTCTCTCTCTCTCTCTCTCTCTCTCTCTCTCTCCTCTCTCTCTCTCTCTCTCTCTCTCTCTCTCTCTCTCTCTCTCCTCTCTCTCCCTCTCTCTCTCTCTCTCTCTCTCTCTCTCTCTCTCTCTCTCTCTCTCTCTCTATCTTTGGTCTCTATAACTTAGCCTACAAACCACATTAGGCCTTTAAACTAACCTTCATGCCTCTTTTCATGAAATATCCACCTAACTCACATACTCAAGCAACCTAATACAACCATTCATTCCTATGTGCACTCATCTCACCAAGCCACCATTTTCATACCTTCTCATAAGGTCTCTTCATGCCATGACTAAACGTAGGATATTTAAGCACTTGACCTCAAAGACCTCTACCTTATAGTATTTGTCAAAAATGGAAATAAGATGAAAACAATTATAACCACTAGATAATCTCTTTCATAATACATACTTTTAATGCTCATAATATTATCACAACACACATTGCCAACTGGCCTCAACAAAAGATTATGCTTCCTCATTAGGTTAGGTAGGGTCTAAGTATAGACCAAGATAGAATTCATTACCATCAAAGACCCAACTTACAATGATTCTAAAGGATTATAAACCTAACTCAAAAGCCCATACAATGCCAAATAACTTCTCATTTGCTTGAGCTCAATCACTTCACCATTCTACCTGCACATACCTTCTCATAAGGTCTAGACTAGGATTTACAAGATGCGTTGATTCCCTGATATATTTATTCCATATCATGGCCTCAACAAGACATCAAACAAGTAGATATAATACATTACACCACACTCATATCAATGCATACATATAATAAAACTCTTCCAAGCTTCTTAACACAACTTATTTCCAACTGACCTTGATCTCAACCACACTCTTGCAAACCTACTTGTCATCATACCTTCACAAGAATCTTCAATGACACCACTATCAACTTCATGCTGAATTGAACCTTTATATAAAACTTGACATAAACCAATAGAGAAGACAATTCTCAATAATCTTACTTTTTCATATCATGTACATACCTCAATGACCACTCATTATGTACCTTCACTAGATGCACCTTGACATCAATGACATCAACCCTGACATCAATGAAAATAACATGCCAAGAAACTCCCCCTTTATCACTAATGGAAAACATACTAAAACTTGATCATTCCCATCCCCCCATTCTATCTTTTCCCACTTTGACATTTAATTATGTTGAGAGATAACCATAAAGCCAAATCAGTTAGAAATTGTACCATTTTTAGGGTTTTTTATCTGGATGTTGATGGAGAAGGAATTTTTCAAATTAGATTTGTAGATATCCCAAATTAATTTTTTTTGTCTATTTTTAGTGTTTTTAAAGATAGAAAGTTTAAAATTTCTCAAATGATGTTGAGTTTTTTTACTGAAAACTGAAGCTATCGACTAGTTTGTGATTTAAATTAGTGGGTAGGAGAAATTTTGTGTAAAGTCATTCTAGTTTTTCTTGTATTTGAATTTTTTTAAATAAAAAATAGATCAAAATGGATAGTTTACAACACCTCTTGTTGCTAGATTCACAAAAATTGATAGGCAAAATTTTTAGTTTATGGAGTCACAAGATTTTGATGATATGTGAATATTGGAATCTTGATCAAATAGTGCTTGTTAAAGAGCAAAGATTTACCATAGGTATTGATGACTATGATAAAAATCATCAGAGGCTCCTATGTTGTTAAAACTATTAGTACAAAATAATCTAATCTCAAAAGTTATAAATGTGACCATTGCATCAGTTTTATGGACTAGTCATACTTTTAAATACTAGACATCTAAATTTGATAAGGTATTGTATTTGAATAATTTGTTATTTTCTACTAAGATGTAGGAAGGTGGCTCCATTTTTTATTTTTTGTTATAGATCAAGGACATCAATGATAAGTTGAGGGTTATGTAAAAGCCCATTGATATGCAAGATTTGAGTGCTTTGGTTATACAGAAACTTCCACCTTCATTTGACTCATCTGTGGAGTCCTTGCACATGATTATTGAGATACAAACTTTAGAATTTAAAAAGTTTTCCACATTGTTATTGCAAAAGGAGAGATGATAGGAGTGGATAGTGTTGTGTACATCTACTTCTATATAGAGTGCATTCTTCATCAAAGGAAAGGGTAAGTGGTTTCATAAAACCACTAGCTCTCTAACATAAACTTCACAAGTGGGTATAATATGAGATCTAAGTGGAAATGCTTTTATTGTAAGCAACCTAGTCACCTTAAGAAATATTGTAGGAAAATACAATAGGATATGGCTAACCCTAAAAAGAAATCTCATCATGCAAATGTAGCTACAGGTGAGGAATTATCTAATGATTTTTCTTTCATGGCTTCCATGGTAATTCTATGATGGATCGAGCTTGGTACTTTGATTGAAGGGCATCTCACCATTATACATGTCATAAGGACTAGTATATGGATTTTATGGAAAATTATAGTAATAATGAATCTATATCTTTGGGAGATGGTAGGACTCATTTTGTGAAAGGATATGGTGCTGCTCAAATTAGTTTTAATGGTGTAGTTCGGTATACATTTAAGAGTGTTAGGTATGTGACTAATATGAACAAAATTTTTATTTCCATTACTAAGATCACTTCAAAATTTAATTTTGTTGTAAAGTTTCAAGGACAATAATTTTTAGTCACTACCAAATATAAAAAGATTATTGCTATTGGGAATGGTGAGAAAGGCTTGTATAAGCTTGCAGATCCACAGAGGGCAAAGAAAAGTGCACTTGTAAGGGTTGATAACACAAGTTCACTATGGCATGAAAGGTATGGGAATTTGAATTTCTAGTATTTGACTACATTGATCAAGACTAATATGGTTAAGGGTATTCCTTTTATTTGGGATAATCATCATATATGTACTAGATGTCAGGTGGGGAAGCAAGTTAGACATTCATTTGATGTTGGTAAAGCTTTAAGAGCTAATGGAGTATTGGATCTAATACATGTGGATGTGCATGGTTGATCTAGATTTTAGTTTGGAAAAAGTTCCCAAGTCGTGATGAAACCAATTGTATAGCGTAGAGCTCATCGAGAGCTTTCTAGTGCTTTTCATGGTTTTCAAAATGGACACCGTATGCCCAAGTTATAGGCTACTGAAGTTATTTTTTGATAGGGAAAATAAGGTGTCACAATGTATGGTACAATTTACATGTGACAAGTGGACCAATCACCCATTGACATGTGGTAATCAATTTGGTACGTGCATACAAAAATTTGGTTTCACTGTCCAGTCTTTGACAGTGGTCATATGGAGAACCATGGGGCCTGCTATTGGCTCGCAAGGGGCCCTCAGCAAGGGTCGGCACACTTGATTAAGGAGGGGTGCCTTGGCCTTCATCTCACATTAAATTGTATTTGCATTTGCTTTTAAACTATCTTTTTATTCCCACTAAATGCATGTGGGATAATTGATTTAGAATTTTGAAATGTTTTGTAATATGCATTGTTAATAATTTGTAATTACCGAGCCTTTTAGCCATGTGGAGGAGCCATGATAGGATTGAGAATTCTAGGCCATGTAATACCACATGGAATACCAAAGACCAATTCTCAACCAAATGTCCAGTTCACTTCCAACTCACAACTTGTTAATGCCTCGAGATTGAAGCTGAGTCAATCTTGAGAATATATGCCCAGATTGGAGACAACTACCATAGTACATGCCACATCTGAGTTAACCTAACTCATGACCTATCTTCCAAATGATCACATCCTATGCCATGAGACATGCCGAATAGCATTTATACTAAGGTCAAAGACTGGATAGGCTTGAGGATGCCTAAGATGGGTAAGACCCAAGCAAAAGGGTGAAGTGTGGCCGATGCCATGACTAAAGCCTTGGAGATAAGGTTTTTTAAAGACATAAAGTCGTTTAGGTTTGCCCAATGTGGGACTTAACGGCTAAGAACAATCTCGATGCCAAAGCCAATGGGTTTAGAACTCATGACCTACCATGTAAAATAATAAGATCCTGATTAACTCACCTATGGGAGCCAAGATAGAAATAAACCCATGAACTTATATTTGAATGATAACATTCAGCCCACTGTGTATTGGAGAATATAGCCCAGTTTGCAGTATTTGGTCAATTTAGAGCCCTTAGAGGCCGAACCAGAGCTCAAAGTAAACTACAAACTTGTTTAGAATTATGATACATTCTATGCTATATATTAATTTGACCATTTTGGAGTTTTGGTAATGTTATTTTGAGTTACAGAAGTTACCATTTTTGATTTGGAGAAGCCTCTGCATGTGATTCAGGTAGGTGAAGGATGTGTTGAGTCATCCAAGGTCTTTCAAAGGTCTAAAACACTATTTTTGTAGAGAGTAGATATATTTTCTTGATTGTAAGTATTATTTTGGCTTGAAAATTTAGCAACAATAATGGACCAGTTTGATAAGAACCTAGGGACATAGGAATTCTGAACCCCATAAATAATTTTTGTGTTTTTGGTCTTTGAATTAATTTTTGCATTTCAATTTTAGTTAATTTGCAGATTATAATTTTAGATTTTAATTAGAATGCAAAATTTAATCATTTGATCATTTATGGGAATTTGAGTAGATCGAGAATTTGAAAAATTTGTCAGTTTCAATGGATAACTAATGTGATCTTTCAATTAACCTTTATTTTAGTTTTGAAACATGATTCTTAGATCAGATTTTAATCAGATTTAAATATTCCAATGTTATAAAGGTGAGAAATTTTCACTTCCAATTAAGTTTAATTTTTGGAATTGAGAACTTAAAAGATCCTTTTAAAATATTTAAAAAGTAGTGAAGTTCCTAGTGATGTTTACAAATCAATAGTTTAACGTAATAAAATACCCCTACTAGAGCCTATTATTTTATATTGTGGGTCAATGATTTCACTAAGAAAAAGTGGGTATACTTTTTAGTGAAGAAATCTGATTGTTTTTCTAACTTTATTACTTGGAAAGCTATGGTTTAAAAATAAGCAAGAAGGTTAGTGAAATCTCTCAGAATAGATAATAGGGGTGAGTTCATCTCAAAATAGTTCAAGGATTTATGTGCTACTGAAGGCATACAAAGACAATACACTACCCCTTACCCTCCATAGCAAAACAAAGTTGTGGAAAGGCAAAATAGGATGGTAATGGACATGGCTTACTATATGGTCCAAAGAAGAAATGTCCCATATAGATATTGCATAGCAATAGTGAATATGGTAGTGTACATCCTCAATAGAATTCCTACAAAAGCATTAGAGAATATGCCTCTAGAGGAAGCTTGGTTAGGTTGAACTCTAGATGTCAGTACTTTCTAAATTTTTGGTTATGTAGCCTTTTTAGTTATTCCTAGGCAAAAGAGATGTAACTTGGATATAAAAATCAAAGCATACATGTTTTTTGGGTACAGTGACCAATCGAAGGACTATAGATTACTTTATGTTTCCACTAAAAAAGTTATGGTAAATAGAGATGTCATAATAAATGAACATATGCCATACTTCATAGTAACTAATATAGTTTTAGATATTGAGTCATTATTTTCTTCTAATGATTCTATTATAAGTTGTGGTGTGAAAGTTGAGCAGGATTCTAGTTCATAAGTGAAATCACATTCTAGGGAGGGAATTGATGTAGGTCATTGTGAGGTTCTAGCACAACAATCAAAGAATCCAAAGTGGTACTCTACCACAATGGAAGCAAGAAAGAAGGGAGACTTGCCATAGGGTGTGGAAGAAAGAAGATTGAGATCACGAAATAAGTTTGGTAATAGAGGTGAGCATGATAATTTTTCTGTAACAATTTTTGTTTCACATGTATTTGAGCCTAATTATTTTTTAGAGGACAAAGGGAAGCCTGAGTGGGAATAAACCATATAATTAGAATATGATTCCTTGATGAAAAACAAGACTTGGGAGCTCATGGAGCTACCACCAGGAAGGAAATCCATTGGCTATAAATGGATTTACAAGGTAAAATGCAAAACATATGGTTACTTGGACAAACACAAATCCATACTTGTTGAAAAAGGTTATGCACAAGATTAAGGGGTTGATTATGAAGAGAATTTTTCTCTTACTACAAAGATGGTAGCTTTTCATTTGATTATTTCTATTACTACTCATTTTGGATGTCAGGTGTACCAAATGGATGTCAAGAGTGCTTTTGGTGAATGGAGATCTGGAGGAGGAAGTCTACATGGTTCATCCATAGGGTTTTTAGGTTCTTGGTAAGGAACATCTTGTTTTTAGGGTGATTAAGTACTTATATCTTGGTATATGAATATAGATACATAACTTAGCGAGTTTGGTTTCAAAAGGTGTAACTCTAAACCAACTCTCTATGTAAAGGTGTTTGGTGATGATATCTTGATTCTCATTATATATGTTGGTGATATAGCCATCAATAGGAGTAGTTCTAGTCTCATTCAGCAAATGAAGGATAATATTTTTTGTACTTTTGACATGATAGACTTAGGACTAGTGAAATACTATGTAGGTGTTGAGTTTTGGAAAGGTGATTGTGTTGTATTCATGTCATAGAATAAGTATGCCCAATCATTGAAATAAATGTTTAGAATGACGGATTTTAATCAAACTCACATACCTATGGAAGTTAAAGCTAATATTTCAAATGACATTGCTTCACCTATGATCAATAAAATAGTGTATCGGTAACTTGTGGGTAGTCTCATTTACCTCACTACCACTAGACCAAATATTTGTTTTGTAGTGAGTTTTTTAAATCTTACTTCATGTCTAAACCAAAGGAAGTACATTGGTTAGCTAAAAAATGGGTATTAAGATATGTCAAAGGTACTCCTAACTTTGGCATATTATATGAAAAGTCTATATATTTTAATCTTTTAGGATATTCTGACTCTAATTGGGCATGATTAATAGATTCAATAAAATCTATAATAGGCTAAGTATTCACTTTTGGTTCAGGAATTTTCTCATGTCAGAGAAAACTAAATACTATAGTGGCACTATCTTGAATAAAAATAGAGTATAAAGTTGTGTTCTATGTAGGTTGTGAAACTATATGGATAAATAAAATCTTGGAGGATCTTTAGTTTGAGTCATCAAAGCCTACCATGATTTTATGTGATAACCAAAGTGTTCTGAAGATGGTGAAGAATCCAGTATTCCATGTCAAGACCAAACACATTGAGGTCCACCATAATTACATCTGACAGTTGGTTATAAATGAATACATTAGTATTTTATACTACCCTACTGCAAAGCATCCAACTGATATAATGACCAAACCACTTGGTGTAGACAAGTTCATAAAATTTAGAGATAAACTTGGTCTTGTTTCTGGTTTTGTCATTAAGGGAGGGTGTTAGCATTATTATGTATTTACCTTGGGTTATTGAATAAGGTAATAACTCTATGGTTAGTTGACTTAACCACTTGGGTTAAGAGGATAGTTTGTTTAAAGGGCTTAGTTATTTTCATGTTAGCCGATGTTGGTTGTTTTACCCACCCTTTTCACATGTTTCTCAGGTGGCTCATTTCTTTGCCTATTTAATAGGCCTTCCTATATTGTTCATATAATGGAATGTATACTATGAAAACAATCTGTTTATTTCTTACTCTCTATGTTTTATCTAATATTATGTACTTCTTTTACAAATCAACTATGCACTATAGGGTTTTCTTCCCTAATAAATAGAATTATGAATCTTGGGGAAATGGGGATGTTGAGATAATTCTTCCCTATTTTGAGAAATTTTATCATACACTATCATGTGGAATAAATTCGTTATTCTCTTATTATTTTTTGTGTTGTTTAAGGTAATATCAAGAGATATGTATTATAATTTATTTGCATAAAACATATCTCAACTAAGTAATATTTGAGCTCTACTAATCTTTCACATATAATTTAATTAAGTGTAAACTTAACCTAACTCATTTAAAAATCAATATGGACTTCATCCTATTACAATGAAGTTGTTAGTTTAGGGATTGCTCTTTGTTTTCAAATGTTTTGATGTTGTTTTCTTTCAATGTTTAGTCTATTGTTGACAATGGGTATGTCAATTATGGTCATCATCATTCTTCAAGAGATAATTCATTCAAAAAGTGTGGGTGGTGCAATTATAATTGTGGGAGGCCTCTATGTTATATTTTGGGGCAAAACAAAAAACATTGAATTAATTGGTTTTTTATTTGAACATGATAGATGGACTTCTATTCCTGCTCAAGGTGACAAATCACATCTCAAGATGTAATTTGCTTACATGTATTATTTGTTCATTTCCAACTTAATTCAAAGACAGGAATTTGAAATTTTTTCATGTCCATGAATAATTTAGGCCCATACATGGTTGTCAATGGTAGTTGAAAATTGAACAATTTAAGGATGTGGAACACAAGATAACATAATTAGAAGATAAGTTCAAAATAATTTATGGAAAAAACCTATGATTTATAGGAATTGAATTTGAGAAGATAGAGGTAAAAATAGATCATTTTACATGCACATTGAATATACCAATGTATTCAATTATTGATAAATAAATAAAGATGTTGTAAATTGAAAAATACAAGGATGTCATCTTCTTCCTAATATTTCCTATGCCAATTCACTTTAAACAAATTTGAAAAAATCAAGTTTGGAAATATTCATACGACATGGTTTAGATTAGTTGAGACATGTAACTATGATTGAGTTTATATACTAGGTGAGTTGAATAGGCTATTTAATTCATACTTGTGATATACATGCTAGGACTCAATAATTCTAACAAGATTTACCAAGGTCACAAAGGTGTTAGGACATCTGTACAAAAATATAGCTTAGACATTTTGTTGTATAAATTACATTTTGATCTACTTGAAGTCCATAAACTTTGTCACAGGTTTTTACAATAACACCATGGTATGGGGTTATTTTGAATATTTAAAGACAATTTTAATCATGAATTTAAAGAATGACAACCCTACCTAGTCTTCGACTCCTTGCACATATTGATAGTTAAAGGTATAAGAAGATAAGTAACTTATCATATTAAATTGTGACTAAGAAGTTAATGAGATAGTAGCCTCATTTTTTAATTTCACCTATGAGTTTTAACCTGGTCTATTTCTTGTGTGCAATAGTCGTATGGGGGATCATAATAGAATAATAATAATCACATTAGGATCATTGATCTCAATCGATTGGTTAGAATTGTGTTATGGTCTAGTTTGATGTTCATGATTGATCAATGAAGGAAATAGATTTGATTCAATTAATGGTCTTATCATGTAAATACATACTCCTATCTATTGACAAAGATTGATAGCTATGTTTTTGTTGTAAAAATAAAGTAAGGGATATTTGAAGGTCATAAACAAACTACATCTTGTAAAATAAACTGTTTGTCTTTATTCATCAAGGTTTTGGACCAAGATTTAATTAAGTAATTGTAAATGCCATTTTAGAAGTCTCCCATATTTATATGAATATTGTTTATTGATTCAACATTGTCTCCCTATATTATATTTGATGATCTATCTCATATTTCACTACATTTTATATAGTTTACCAAAAAAATTAAATATTCATAAAGTTTTAGAGGCTATCAAGGTAAATAAACACTTTGTTATATTGTATTCCAACACATTTCATCCAAATGGTTAAATTAAATGAAATTTGAGATTCTAGGAAGCCAAGAAAGCCAGTACATAATTCATTTTATAAAATGGGTAATGGCAAATTGACATTCTTTTCTGTACATAAATATTATTATTTTTATTTAGATCAAATTTCATAGGAATTCTCCATTGTTGCTTCCACACCTTCATTTTCATTATCACTAAATTTTAATTTTATCGTATTTCTCTTGTCAACGCCTTATTTTTATTTATTATTATTATTATTATTTTTAAATCTTTATAAACATTTCAAGAGAATTTTGATTTATTCAATTGGTATATATGTTTTTGGTTCACTAACACAATCATTATTCTTAACTTTTGACATTGTGTCCATCTACTTCTTGACCTTCTAACCAATTCCCTCTTGTTATGTATATAAAGTGAAATGGATCCATGCCCTCATCCAACTTATTTAGTGCCATTCTGGCCTTCATAAAATAATTCCATAAAGGTTATAATATATAGAGGATCCTATGAATCAACAAATATGTTAGAATAATTGAGCTTCACCTTTCAGTAACTCAAGGTAAAGGGGTATGAAGCAACAACTATGTTATATACTAGAGACAATGAATTTCATTGACATAGATCAATTGCTTTTCAAAATCAAATATGATTATAACCCAAGCCTTTTATGTTTCGGATGCCAAAACAACATGGAAATATTTTCTTAGGATTCTTGTTGATGAGCTGACATGTGTTTGGATTTAGTTCACAACATTGTTTGTGATATGAAAAAGTCATGCATTAGATGGTCTAGGTATTTTTTGTTGTTTATTGATGGTTTTTATATGATGACTTGGGTATTTTTCATATAAATTAAATCCAAGGTTTTCATTATGTTTGTTGAGTGGTTAAACATAGTTGAAAAAAAAGGTTTGAAACTAACTACTCTTCATTGAGATAATGGAGGTGAATACACTTCAAATGATTTTTTTGATTATTTTTGAGAACAAGGAATCAAATCTAAATGCATTAATGATTATTGAATAAATAGGACTTTTAAAGGAATAACTTGAGCTATGTCATATTAAAAATAAATCAATAATAAATTTTAGGTTTGGTATTGTAGTGCATTTGAGGAACAAATACCGTATGCTTGAAATTTTGGGCCAAACTCTAAATTTTTTTGGGTGTACTTGTTTTGATTTAATTCCTCTTGAATATAGAATTAAGTTGGAACATCAACTTAGAAAATATGTTTTTATTTAGTATTCTAAAAACAAAAAAATGATTATCTTTTGCATGCATAAGATATAGGAAAATTCATAGTTAGTAGATATGTGGTATTTGATGACTTTTTTAATATGAACACCACATAATAAGATTAAAATTTTGATAGATTGGAGAGGAAGATTTAAAAAT
Source organism: Torreya grandis (assembly GCA_037957365.1). NCBI lineage: Eukaryota > Viridiplantae > Streptophyta > Pinopsida > Cupressales > Taxaceae > Torreya > Torreya grandis. The sequence goes on from JARHVA010003086.1 coordinate 745,241, forward strand.
TCACTAAGACATTGAGAGATGAAGCTAACTCTCAACAAGTTATTGCATGAGTCAAATATCCCTTTACTTCCTCCTCCTTCCTCGAGTTGTTCATCAAATGTTAACTTAGAAAATAATTGAAATTCTCTAAGTTTTCTTGAAAATGACACACATGCATAGAATTTTGGTATTCTTGATCATTTAAAATTGAACAAATATCCTGTGTGAGCTCAAAGTAATTTTTTTAATTGTCCCAAGATTTCTCGCAAATAGGTGAATTGTGAAATAATTGTTACTAATTCTTCCACATACCCATCTAATTTTGAGGAAGCTTCTACTAAACAGGGTTACTAAACTATAATGCAATGTGAATATGATGTAATTATGAATAATAACACTTGGGTTTTGGTTGATCCTCCTCCAAATAGTCAACCCATAGGTTACAAATAGGTTTATAGGGTAAAATACAAATCTAATGTCTCCATTGACAAACATAGGACAATAAATTTTGTGAAGGTTTATGCACAAAAATAATGTATTAGTTATGAAGAGACATTTTCACCATCAACCAAGTGGCACACTATTCGTATGGTTTCCCCCTCAATAACACATAATGTTTGGAAAGTACATGAAATGGATTTCAAAAGTGATTTTTTGAATGGTGATTTATGGCCTAGAGAATTTTATATAACACAACCATATGGTTTTCTGAAAGTGGGTTATGAACACAAGGTGTGAAAATCAATTAAAGCACTATATGGGATCAAATAGGCACCTTGGTTTGGTATGAAAAAAGGATTCATACTTGCATAAATTTGGATTTTGGCATAGTGAATTTGATGATACTCTTTATATTTGAGTTTAGGCAAATAATTTGGTAATTTTGATTCTCTATGTCAATGACTTGTTTATAATTAGCAATGATGAAAATCATAATCTATTCATTAAGAATGAACTATAATATAGGTTTGAGATGATAGATCTTTGAATTATTCACTATTATCTTGGCATAGAAGTCAGTAAGAAAGAAAAATTAGTTTAATTACTCAAACTAAGTATATTTATGGGTCATTGATAAGGTTCTATAAGAATAACTATAAACTTGGTCTCACGCTAATGGAAAGTAACTTGAAATTATTTGAGGACGATGGTAGTGTTTTCTTATGGTACACAATATAGATAATTAGTGAGAGGATTAATATACTTGATGACCAATAGGCTTGACATATCTTTTGCACTGGGAATTTTATCAAGATTTATGCATGTGCATAGAAAAAAGATTTGGAAATCAATAAAAAGGGTAATTAATTACCTTCAAGGAATGAAAACATATAGCCTTGAGTATTTCCAAAACAAAAACCTTGAAATTGTTGGGTATCATGATATCGATTTTGGTAGCTATGCGGATGATGGAGTGTCCAAATATGGTACATCATGCATATGGGTTTAGTTTCCATTGCATGGTGTTGTAAGAAGTAGTATATTATGGTAAATTCATCAATAAAATCATAATACATTGTAGCATGTGTTTCTTCTAAATAAATAATCTATCTATGTCGCATGCTTGAACATTTTTGGATTTCTCATATTGCTACTACACATTTATGCATTGATAATCAAAGTGCAATCAAGATGTAAAAAAATCCAATATTTCATGCTAACAAAAAAACACATGGATGTCAAGTATCATTATATGTGAATGTTGGTGTCAAATAAAACACTTGAACCAATATATTACCTAACTGTGGACCCAATAATTAATATTTTCACAAAACCCCTTGATAAGATAAAGTTTGAAAAATTATGAAGCAACTTGTTATGTGTTCAGAAAACTGACTTTGGATCAGAGGGGGGTTTGTTAGGACTTTTCTATAAAGTCTTAACATTAGTTTGTGTAAATAAATTTTTTTTATTAAGTTTAATGGGGAATGCTTCTTTATAAAAAATGCCCTCTTTATACACCTTTCTAGGTTAGAAAATAATAAATTTGTAATGTTTCTTTATGAGTAAATGTTCATATATAGAATTAGGTATTTTGGAGTTATTAAGCTGATTGATTTATCGGTCCATAGTCAATTCAATAAGTAAGACTTTTTTTGGATATCAATGGTTAATGAGATATTGGCACCCTTTTGTAGTTTTTTTATTAATAAACACTTATGACCTGTCTATTATAGGCACAAGATTAACCCAAGGTGATTTATTTCAAATGGTTTTAGGTGATATATATATATATATATATATATATATATATATATATAAGTTAATATAATAATATATATTAAATTGTGAAAAATAAAACCCTGTAAAAGAATTTATTCAATCTGTAGATGAGTAAGATTATTGTTTGGCCACAATAAATTTGATGTCAATTTCATATCAAAATATCATTTTCAAAAATTATCTTTCATTTTAAATGTTTAAATCAAAATGTGAACCAAGTCAATTTTATTATGATAGTTGATTGCATGTTTAATTTGTTATAGTCTACTTTAGTTTAGGTTTTGGTTCAATAGGCCACACAAAAATCCTTTGCCAAGCGTTAGGTTTATTTTATATGGCAACCATCCACTCTCCTACAATACATTTGCAATACATTTCTATCATTCAATAAGAAATAAAACTCTTAATTTCTAACATTCCTATATAGTAAATTTGTTAGCATATAGAATATACATTGAAATGTTGTTATTGGTTTAACCAACAACCAAGAACCTTGCCTTGAAGGTTGAGCATTCTCAACTTGTCTTTTCTACCATAATTATTATAATACCAATACCCATAAGAAAAAATCTAATGTAAACTTATTTTAAGTATTTATTTCATAGTTTATTTTTTGCTTTATGGGTTGGAATGATTGTAAAGACCAAAGACTCAATTTTTTTGCTATAATGAAGCCCTTATGCTAAGTGAACATTAATCATGAATATAGAACACCCAATCTTGGAGACTAAGTATGCTCATATTTCCTTTTTATGCCTTAATTACTGTAAGACCAACATGATAAACATGAATCTCTTTTATGGTCAAAATGTTGAAAAGTATTCTACTTACACTCAATCTTTATGTTATTTTGTTACAATATAGTAGAAATATGAATTCTACACATAATTATTTATAATATTTTCTATTGTAATGTTACTCGCCCTTTTAAGAAGCTAAAAGTTTAAAAATAGACTATGTAATAGTCCGATCCAACATAGACAAAACTTGATTGATGTGGTGTATTTGTATTTATATTGGTTGATAATGTCATTCGTACTTTACATTTTTCTTGTTATATGTTTTAAGCTTCCAAAAACTAACTTTGATAGTTAATAATTGTTCTCATGGATATTATGGAAATCTATCTCAGTTACATCAACATCTATCCTCAATTTAACATCTACCACTTAGGCTACCCCATGCCATGTTATTTGAAAAGAAGATTTTTTAGTTGCACTTACATGATTACTAGTTCAATGCATATTGAATTAGATATAGAGGTGGAAGACAAGAAGACATCATATATTGTTATAGATCACACAAAGAATGAAGATTATGTTTATAACAAATGGCAGTAGTTTTAGAAACCTAGATCTTAAGTAAATGAATCCAATTTTCCTAATGAGATTATTAATTTACAATACCATCCACATTTTAAATTATACATAATTGTGTTATAATATAATCCATTTTTTCAGTTTAAAATCTACAACATAGACTACCTCATGCAATCTCATGTGAAAGGATAACATTTTAGTTGGACTTATATCACTTCATTATATATAGATGTTGAAGAAAAAGATACAAAAGGTACCATCATATAATGCACAAAGAATGGAGATTTTGTGTATATTTGGCTGATGACATTTATACCCAAATGCAAACATAATTTTCTTCAACAACTATAAAATACAAGGGGAAATTTAGGGAGAATGTTCAAAATGCTAAAGAATTATAAAAAATATACATTTAGTTTTATATGTCTTCATTTAACCATTAGTTGACATAGCACTTTGGTAACTGTATAATTGTAAATTAAAATTTTATCCTTTTTTTCTTGTAATATATTCCATAATTTTTATATATAAAATACAATTATTTTATACGTATCATTTATTATTACAAATAATTTTTAATACAAAAGTAAAGATTAACACACTTGACCTTTGTTTCATTTAGAAACAAAGGTTTAATATAAAAAATAAAATATATTTAAAATTCTCCAACATAATGGAAACATTTTAGACTAATGAACGCGGGTTGAAAAAAAGGAATCCTCTAAATCTTGAACAATCAACAGCATATTTGAACACCACCACCTCTGGGTGCTATAATATTTATATAAATATTGGTATAATAGGTAGTGCGAACAGAATGTAATCTTTTTTATATGTGTGACATTGGTACTTAGAGGTGATGTTGCTAGTTTACAAAATATACTAGAAATTAGTATTAGAATTTTGGTCATAGACATCTAGTGGAAGACGGGGAATCGGAATGGCATGGAGATGCACTGCTCTTGGCTTGGTAATACCATATACTTCGGACATATCCAAATTTTGTGGGGAAACATCTTCAGATAGACTCCAATTGAAGGAGTGTATCAACCGTGCAAGGCCGAGATGGACCATGGACAAAGCTAAAGTTAATCCCGGGCATCCTCTCCTGCCTGAACCAAATGGTATCACATCGAAATGTTGACCTTTCACATCAATTTGGTTTCCCAAAAACCTTTCTGGCTTGAATTTATTGGCTTCTTCCCAGGCAGTTGGATCCCTTGCAATGGCCCAAGCATTTACTATAACTTGAGTCTTTCCAGGTATTTGATATCTGTCTATTGTGGAACATTCCATAGACTGATGTAGAAGCAGCAGAGGAGCTGGTGGGTGAAGTCGCAGTGTTTCTTTCACCACTGATTGGAGATATCGAAGATGAGGTAGATCGTGTTCTTCTACCATATGATTCAATCCTATTACATTATCAATCTCTTCTTGAGTTCTCTTCATTGTTGACGAATTTCTCAGCAATTCTGACATTGCCCATTCCAACGTTCCGCCAGAAGTGTCTGTAGCTGCAGCCAATATGTCCTGAAAACAAAATTGTCATGTAAACCAAATAAAACATGACACTGCCACTGGATGAGAGTTCAGCAAAGGATAGCTCTCCTATGTTATCAGAAACTGTAAATCTGAAATGTAAATGTAAATGTAACTGGAAAAAGAATGCAAAGGTTTGCATATAAGAAAAGTGTGTAAATATGTATCAATTATATTCATTTATATAATTAAATCGTAAAAAAGTAATTTATAATTTTTTTTTCAATAAAAACTTATTATTTAAAATATATTAATTTATTATTTTAAAAATAAAATATTTAAAAAATTATATTTGAAATTGAAACGGTCAAGAAACAACGTTTCCAAAATGTCTGATTTTTTATTTTAAAAATACAAAAAAAATACTAAAAGGAAGGAAAAGATCAAATTTCTGTAACTGCTTTATCTTAAAAAGAAGTAATTAAAACTAGAGATACAATCAAGATCGTATAATTATTGTCACCACAGATTATATTTGAAATGGTATAATTCATATTATAGCTGGAATGGTATAATTATCATCACCACAGATTATATTTGAAATGGTATAATTATTATCATCAGCACATATTATATCGTCGTCACAGAGTATATCTGAAACGATATGATTATCATCACCATTACATATTATATTTGAAATGATATAATTATCACCATCACATATTATATCTGGAATAGTATAATTATCACCGCCACATATTATATCTAGAATGGTATAATTATCCTCACCACAGATTATACCTAAAATGGTATAACTATCATCACTATCATATATTATATCTAGAATGGTATAATTATCGTCAACACATATTATATCTGGAATAGTATTAGCTCAATTTCTTTTTCTGAAACCCCACTACATTATGCAAAAATTCACAAGGCAATAAATTTACAAGAAAGAGAATGTCAATGCCAAATATAAACAGCAGACCAATCCTTCATGCTAAAACGTTTTTCAGTTTTTAAAAGGGATTTAGCGTGTAAATATGTTTGGATTTTTTTTGTTTTTAAAAAGGATTTAGTGTGTAAATATTTTTGGATTTTTAGTTTTTACAAGGAATAATGGATTTAGTGTGTAAATTTTTTAATTCGGAACAGTAAGAAAAGCAATTCGAGTCAGTCAATTTTTTCAACTACAAAATATGGTTAGTAATAGTCTAATTTTTATAGATTTTAAAGCTACGAAAGTAAGAAGAAAAGAGGTTAGAGGGTAGTTTTTTGAGGGGATTTTTAATCCACAAATGTACCCCCAAAAAATAACAGAGAAAAAATACAGTTCAACAATCAAATTTTTTTGAGATCTCACATATTTTTCATCCACAATTTGAGGAAATAATAACAGAGAGAAAAAATTAAAAGGGAATAAACATACTATGATGACATTCTTGATATTGTCTCGTGTAATTTTGAGTTCCATGGAGTCATCTTCACACAAAGAAAGCAGCATATCCACAAAGTCCTCACACTCCAAACTAGTGCTCCAATTCTTCCTCCTTTCAATGTGTTCATCCACAATTTTTTCCACAAACACATGAAAAATGTTAGTAAGCTCACCTTGTTTTCGCCTAATCCCATGCACATCAAGCCAACCCAACAGAGGAATGTAATCCCTGTAATTAAACCCAGCTGTGAGAGCGAGCACTTCGTCCAAAACATCCTTGAATACTCTTCCTCCCAGCTCAGCCTCGCTGCATTTCTTCCCAAATGACATTCTGCAGATAATATTATTAGTGAGAAAACCCACCCCCCTGGATACATCTACAGCACTATTGGAAAATGCTAATTATTTACAGCTGGACTGTCAGAAGATTTGATATGCTATTTTTCTTGCTCTGTTTTTATTTCTGTCAGTTAGTTGGGTGAAATCTCTTCGGTGATTTCCCTTGTCTTTTTGGATTGCCTTGCACTCCAAGAAAACATTTACGGCTGTTGGTTGTTGTATTCTCCAAAGATATCATTCGACATTTTGATTATGGTGGTTTTTGGTAGTATTTTTGGCTGTAGCAAAAGCTGTGTAAGTAGAAATCCCCAACTCAAGTCTGGGTGGTTTTTACAAGGAGAAAAATCTTCAGAACAGGGTTGTTTTATGAATGAATGCAAGTTTTATGTATTGCTGTTGCTGCTGTTAAATTTTAGAGTTTTATTTCCCTTTGTGCAATCTGTTATTCTTCCATCATCTGGTATCAGAGCCAGGTTTAATGGCTTCTACTTCTGGTGCATCCCTTGTCAATGTGCAAAGCCCTGTTTTCACAGGCAAAAATTATGAGTATTGGTCTTTAACTATGAAAGCCCTGTTTAGGTCTCAAGACATTTGGGAAATAGTGGAAAATGGCTATGTGGAACCAGCAAACCAGGCAGCATATAATGCTCTTACACAAGCAGAGAAGGATGTCTTGAAGGATCAACGGAAGAAAGATGGGAAGGCACTATTTTACATTCATCAAGCAATGCATGAAAGCATACTCCCAAGAGTTGCAGCAGCTAAGCAAGCAAAGGAGGCATGGGACATATTGCAGATTGCTTATCAAGGTATGGATAAGGTAAAGACTGCCAAGTTACAGCTCCTTAGAAGAGATTTTGAAAACTTGTCAATGAAAGACTCAGATTCAGTAGAATCTTTCTTTACTCATGTTGTTGGTCTGATTAATCAAATCAAGTCTCATGGAGAGGTCATAGAGGATAGGAGAGTTGTTGAGAAGGTACTTAGGAGTCTTCCTTCTAAGTTTGACCCTTTAGTTGTTGCTTTGGAGGAAACCAAAGATTTGAGCCAGTTTAGTGTTGATGAGCTTAATGCATCTCTTATCAATCATGAATATAGACTAAACAGATCACACATTTCATTAGAGAATGCATTTTCATCACAGTTATCTATAAACCATGGAAGAGGCCGGGGAAGGTTTAGTCCTAGAGGTAGAGGGAGAAGTTCTCCTAGAGGTGGACGTAATAGCAGTCCATCAAATATTGGTGGAAGAGGTCAAAATCAAAATTTTAGTCACCCAAGTGGCCAGAGATTTGACAAATCACATATTCAATGTTATTATTGTAAGAAGTTTGGGCATTTTGCTTATGAATGCAAAAAAAAACAATATGACCAGCAGAAGCAAAGTACAAATCAGTCAAGTAGCACATCCACAGGCACTATGTTCATTGCATGCACTGAAATTGCTGAAACAATTTCTACAAACTCTCCAGTTGAGTGTAATTTGGTCCAAGAAAGCCCATGTGATATATGGTATTTAGACTCTGGTTGTAGTAATCACATGACAGGTAATAGAGATTTGTTTTCTAGCTTGGATGAATCAGTTCAAACTAATGTCACACTTGGCAACAACAATAAAGTCAATGTTTTGGGTAAAGGTGAAGTTAATATTTTAACCAAAAGGGGGGAGCTGAAAGTTATGCCTGATGTATATTATGTTACTGGTTTAAAACACAACTTAATGAGCATTGGACAGTTGGTACAAAAGGGCTATAGAGTGTATATGGAAAACAATGAGTGTGTAATTATGGACAAGTTTCCAAGCAATCAGATCATAGCCAAGGTGAAGATGACTAATAACCGTATGTTTCCACTTAGAATAAGGCCAGACATAAAAGGAAAAACAGCTCAAGCTGTTCATGAAACAAAAAATGTAAATACTGGAGCAGCCTTTAATGTAGAAAATACAGAGTCAGCAGTAGCCATAGATAGCTCCAGAATAGTTCAGCCCAACTCTATAGAAGAAAAGGATTGTTGTGTAGAAACTCAAGAAGCTTTTCAATCAGTGGTAAAAGATGAGTCATGGCTATGGCATTTTAGATTTGGTCATTTGAATTTTGGAGGGCTAAAGCTACTATATATGAAAAACATGGTGAAAGGTTTGCCACTAATTGAAAAACCGGAAAGAGTTTGTGAAGGATGTATCATGGGAAAACAACATAGAGAATCATTTCCAATTGGCAAGTCAAACAGAGCTAAAGCACCACTTGAGATTGTGCATTCAGACATTTGTGGGCAAATGCAAACACCGTCTATAGGAGGCTGCACTTATTTTCTTACATTTATTGATGATTTCACAAGAAAAACATGGGTATATTTTCTAAAACACAAGTCTGATACTTTTTCTTATTTTCAGCAATTCAAGGCACTTGTGGAGAAGCAAAGTGGCCACTACATCAAGGTTCTAAGGACAGATAGAGGCGGTGAATACATATCCAATGAGTTTCTAAATTTTTGTAAATCTCATGGCATACACAAGCAATTTACAGCCCGCTATTCACCTCAACAAAACGGTGTTGCGGAGAGGAAGAACCGAACCATTATGGAGATGGCTCGTAGTATGATGGCAGCCAAACATTTACCTAATGAATATTGGGCTGAGGCAGTAGCAACTGCTGTTTACATCATGAATAGATGCCCAACAAAGAGTGTGAAGAACAAAATCCCTCAAGAGGCTTGGACAGGTAGGAAACATAGTGTTTCTCATTTGAAGGTATTTGGTTGTGTTGCATATGCACATATTCCAGATGAGTTGAGGAAGAAGTTAGATAATAAGGGACAAAAATGTATATTTGTTGGCTATTCGGAGGATACAAAGGCATATAAATTGTTTGATCCTATCAATAGGAAGGTTATAATCAGCCGTGATGTTCAGTTTGTGGAGGACGAAGCATGGGATGGAAGCATAGAGAGGACTGTCAAAATTGTAGCTGTTGTTCCACATGTTAACATGGTAGATGAAGTGTTTCCAACACCAACTATAACTCAAACTCTAGTCCCTTCCACTCCCGGGACAATGCCACAAGTTGTAGCTCAAGCCACACCTTCATTCACACCAAGGAGATCTTCAAGATTGATGTCCACACCAACAGAGCAGCAAACTCTTTCTAGCAGTCCAAATAGTTCCTCATCTCCTGACCCAACTCTATCAAGCATGATGCCACGAAAAACAAGGAGTCTAAGTGAGTTGTATAATGTTGATACTACAAATTCATTTTCTGCTTTTGCCTTATTTTCTCATATAGATGACCCATTAACATTTGAAGAGGCTGTGAGTAGTGATATATGGGCACAAGCCATGGATGAAGAGATTGAATCCATCGAGAAGAATCAAACATGGGAGTTGGTAGACTTGCCTGAAGGCAAAGATGTAATTAGTGTCAAATGGATCTATAAGACTAAACAAGATGCTGATGGAAATGTTCAAAAGCATAAAGCAAGGTTAGTTGCTAGGGGCTTCACACAAAAGCCTGGTATAGACTTCAATGAGACATTTTCTCCTGTTGCTCGGCTGGACACGGTTAGGACTGTTCTAGCTATTGCTACTCACAAAAAGTGGCCCGTATACCAAATGGATGTGAAGTCGGCATTTCTAAATGGATATTTAGAGGAGGAAGTATATGTGGAACAGCCACAAGGCTATGAGATACCTAGTCATGAAGACAAGGTGTATAGGTTGAAGAAGGCACTTTATGGATTAAAGCAAGCTCCTAGAGCTTGGTACAGCCGCATTGACTCCTATCTCATTCAAAATAGTTTTCAAAGAAGTGGTTGTGAGCCAACATTGTACATCAAAGTCAATGAACAAGGTAACATTTTAATTGTTTGCTTGTATGTGGATGATTTAATTTTTACCGGTGACCTTGGCATAGATTCGTTCAAATCAAAGATGAAGAGTGAATTTGAAATGACCGATTTGGGGCTTATGAGGTATTTTTTGGGCATTGAAGTCCATCAATCCAATGATGGTATATTTATTTCTCAATCTAAATATGCAAATGAAGTCTTGAAGAGATTCAATATGGCAAAGTGCAATGCAGCCCCAACACCGGTTATGACAGGATTGAGACTAAGCAAGGACGATGATGGAGCATGTGTGGATTCTACACTATTCAAGAGGCTGGTTGGAAGCCTTATGTACTTAACAGCAACAAGGCCGGATATTATGTACGGTGTAAGTTTGATTTCAAGGTTTATGGAGTCTCCAAAAGACTCACATTGGCAGGCTGGTAAGAGAATATTGAGGTATGTGAGTGGTACAAAGGACTTTGGCATACTTTATTCCACTTCAGATGATTTTAGTCTTATTGGGTTCACCGATAGTGATTGTGGAGGTAGCTTAGATGATAGAAAAAGCACTTCTGGGTATGCATTTCTTTTTGGCACAGGTGTTGTGTCATGGGCGTCAAAGAAACAACCCATTGTGACTCTTTCTTCAGCTGAAGCTGAGTATGTGGCAGCCACTAATGCCGCGTGTCAAGCCATTTGGATGCGGAGGATGTTGAAAGATTTGATGCATGAGGAAGAGGAAGCCACTACAATATTCTGTGATAACAATTCAGCCATAGCACTGTCCAAAAATCATGTATTCCACAAGAGAACGAAACACATTGATACAAGGTATCACTTTATTAGAGAGCTTGTAAATAACAAAGAAATTTGTCTTGCTTTTTGCAGCTCTGAAGATCAGTTGGCTGACATCTTCACAAAACCATTGGCTAAAGACACATTTCAATACTTGCGAAGTGGCTTAGGAGTTTTTGATTTTTCTCAAGTTTGCAGTTCTGAAAATCTGTTCTTAGATAGCTCTGGAAGTGCTGCAGCAACTTTTGGACAAGTTTGATGCAATTTTTTGATGATCTCCAGCTGTTCATAATTGAGGGGGAGTATTGGAAAATGCTAATTATTTACAGCTGGACTGTCAGAAGATTTGATATGCTATTTTTCTTGCTCTGTTTTTATTTCTGTCAGTTAGTTGGGTGAAATCTCTTCGGTGATTTCCCTTGTCTTTTTGGATTGCCTTGCACTCCAAGAAAACATTTACGGCTGTTGGTTGTTGTATTCTCCAAAGATATCATTCGACATTTTGATTATGGTGGTTTTTGGTAGTATTTTTGGCTGTAGCAAAAGCTGTGTAAGTAGAAATCCCCAACTCAAGTCTGGGTGGTTTTTACAAGGAGAAAAATCTTCAGAACAGGGTTGTTTTATGAATGAATGCAAGTTTTATGTATTGCTGTTGCTGCTGTTAAATTTTAGAGTTTTATTTCCCTTTGTGCAATCTGTTATTCTTCCATCATCACAAGGATTCACCACACTGTTAGCATAAGCTTTGTGTAGTACGGAGCGTATCATGAAGACACTTCTTGGTCTCTGAGGGATGCGAAAGACTTCATTCTCTTGGGGGAAAGGAACTCCTGGATGATGAATTTGCGCATGAATTTCCAGTATGGGCCATATGGGGATAGTGAAACTTTCTGAGGGCTTAGAAGGTGGTTATCGTCTCCCATTGGAGGACGGTCTGCAAATATGTGGTCCTGCGTTTTCAAGACTTGCTCAGCCAGGTGTGAAGATGAAATTACAATGGTGGGAAGAGAACCCAAGTAGAGTGTCATTATTGGGCCATATCTGTGCGCAAGGTTCGAGAAGCATCTGTGGGGAAGATGGGATATGATATGAAGGTTGCCTATGATGGGCAATGATGTCGGGCCAGGGGGAAGATTGGATGGTTTACTTGATTTTCGAAATACCAGGGCTGAAACGAATAGGACTACAAGCAGGGAAATCCATGTAATAGTCAGGGATTCCATTGTTGTTAATATGAAGTGGGCAATGTGAGACAATAAAATGGAGAGAAAGGACGCCCTCGGAAAGGAGATAATTGAATCCTTTCCCCTGGTCAAGAACACATGCAATGAAATTCCAATCCCTCTATATACTTTTCCAAAGCCAACCTACCTATAGGTGCAAGGATAAGATTTGAGAGGAAATCTTAAATCAACCAAATGCCATATTATTAAAACGTAGTTAGTGACTCTCCTCAAACAAATGCCATATTATTAAAACGTACGTACTGACGTGTCATATACCGTTATAGTCTATTTTATTAAAAGTTATGTATTGGTGTGATATATTTATTTAGTCTTTTTAATTAGTCTTTGTGTAGCAGGGATCTATTGTAATCAATTGACTTAATAATTTGTATGGAAAAACATGTAACGATAGGAATAAGAAATTTTAATTTAATAAAATACAAAATAAATTAATTTGTTGTCTTTTTATTTATTGAGTTTGAAAGATTTGACTAATTTTTTAAGGAAATTAAATATTTATCTGATCCAAAATTATTATTTTTTGAGGATGCCCATGCTTTAGAGAAGAGGGGAAGATATTTAAGGTGCCTTTGCCACATTGCTTGGATGTTTTTGTGTTTTTTGGTGGTGGCGACCCATGTCTTCTACGGAGTCCTCATTTTGTGGTGTTCATGGCAGTGCCCTGTCTTTTGTGGTCTACATTTTGTGGTGTTTATGATGGTGACATAAATTTTCTCTATTCTCTGGTCCGTGCTTCAATTTTGGGTTGGCAATTATGGTGATTTGGAAAATGGCAGTGGTTCAATTTCTGTGTTGTTGTTCACTACTTTCCAATCTGTGGCTGCTAGGGTATGCTCTTTACACTCTTTCCATTCCTTTCTGATCTAGGGTTTGGTTAGGGTTTTGAGTTTTTTAGTGTTGTGTTTCCCTGTTTCACTTGGCCAACAAGCAGTGTCTAAAGGCTCATTGTTTTCACTTTCTTGGCTCTGCTCAGATGACAAGGGTGTTGTTAAGGTTTTGTGTCTTGTATTTGCTCAGCACTGCCTACCCAACAAGGGAGTTGCAAGGGCTGGTGTCGTGCTTTTTTCCAACCACTTTACTGTGTAATCTTTTGTACATCTTCAAGCATTTCAATTGTAAAAAAAAAAAAAATGAGCATTAGAAAAATGATGCAAATTGATAATTGATAGTGATTGTGTACTAAAATGGTCACATCGTGCTCTGGTGCTTGGTAACTGATAATGTAAAATATCCAAAAAACACCTACCACTGGAGTTTGTAGGCTAACATTGAATGCTTTGTAGGCTAACATCGAATGCATTCACATATGCCTCAACCATATAAACTATAACAGAGTGGCATACTTACATCGAATGCACTCGCATTGGCCTCAACCATTAAAAAAATAAAATAAATAATAATGAAAAATTGATACTGAAACTAAATGATATGTATGAAAATACAACACAAATCATGAATTAAATAAAAACAAGTAACATGCCATTGCAACCATTTGATTATAAATGAAGTAATATTACCTAAAAGAAATTTATTTTTGAAATTTTTGCCTTCTCTGCCTGAACTAATGATTTTTTTTCTTCATCAAAAAATCTTAAATAGTCTTCAGTTGATTATGTTTTTCTTCCAGGAGACATGTATGCATAAATAAAACCAAAAAAGTGAAATAAGTTCTAGAACATGCAAGCATACGTTGAATTTCAATCATTTAAAAGAGACAAACAATAAACTCAACATGCAAATTAGTAACCTAAAATAATGACATAAATACAATTCTATTGTTCTTGATATATCTGAGAAAACATGCACTATCCAATATGGAAGTTTTTAAAATTGGTTAAAATAATAAGGTGTGTTGAAATAAGATTATTGGAGTATGACAAGTTCCTATTATTTACTATTGCAGCTCTTTCAGGTGTCATTATTAAATTGGGTTGTGCCTTACACTAAAGTAAACAACCTGCAGTTTTGAATAATGGTATTATAACCATAAAATCTCCAGGCAACTTTCCTAGCAACTCAGCTTGAAATAATGTCTCTTGAATATATTTAGTTAGAATATGTTTTATATATTTCTCAAATATTTTGTTTATATGTCTCCTGAATATGTTTATATATGGTTTTTACGTGAACTCTAAACAGGATGCCAAGAAGCAGAAGCCACAAAACAAAAAATCACCATCATGAAACTCTACCACCTTACCAACACGAAACTCTACCAGCTAAGAAAATGGTCATATAGAAGATAGAGAGGCTCGCTTGAATAGAAGCAACATGCAGTGTCATGTGATAGTGAAGTAAGATAACCTACCTTAACAAACACAAAAAATAAAAAAGATAAAAGCCATAACCAAAGCATGAAGAAATATTAATGAGTGACAGAGCCATGCCAACCACATGTAGTAGAAAACTGTTTATCATTTCCCTGTAATTCAGTGAGCACTGAGCTCCCATTAATCAACCGACACTATGATTTCAACAAGGGTAACGTCGGCTTGTGCTTTCCACAAAGCAATCGATGGAGAAATTTGGTGTGTTCTCCCGTCTTTTGCCACACACCATATAACACTGTTTGTGGTTCCATATAGACTACTCGGATATGACGTGTGGGTTAAAATTAAAGCCCCACTTCCCCCTCCTATAGCTGCTAATTATTATCATTTTCAGGGGAAAACTCTATTGGAATTCTCAAGGTGTTTAAACATTTTAAGTATTTTTCATGTCAAATGTATCAGATGAAAGAGATATGGGCTTGACTCATTCGTGCTCGCCACACTCGAGAGGCAGGGCATTCATATACTAGGGAGTATATAGAACACTTGGCTTCCTATAATCCCTGCGTTAGAATCGACCCTAAATTTTTAAATATGACTATATGGTTTACATGTGAAAATAAAAAATAATTTTAATATTTTTTATATTCAAAATTTAATCATTATATAATATTTTAATAATTTTAAATTTAAATTTAATTAATTTAATATTTTTAAGAAAATTAAATAAAAATATTGTTTTTATTAATAATATGTTTTCTATTTAATTAATAAATTATAAATATTTTTTAAATTCAATTAATTAAAAATTAAATTTATAGTTTATAATATTTATATTACTTTAATTTTTATGATGTTTTATTTTAGTTATTTAATTTTTTTATTTCTTTAATTTTATTACAAATACAACTTATTACTCAACTTAATTTCATTTTCTCATTCATTTATTTGATCAACCAACTTATTTATCAAATTAAACTTTGGAATGTACATATAATAATGTTCTATCAAATCATTTCTATATATTATATAGATTTAGTTCTCATTAATGACTAATGCATCAATTGATAGCAAACAAACAGTGTTGAGACAACCTTTGTTCCCTCTTATGTTACTTTTATGCATTAATGTGATCAAATTCTTGTAATGGCATATATATATATATATATATATATATATATATATATATATATATATATATATATAATTAACAAAAGCTAAGTTGTAGCCATAGTATTTGCCATGTTGTAAAGTAGAAGATTGGAGGTAGTACATGTATTGGATTAGGTATTAACTAAACATGGTTTCATTTTTGGTGAGAATATTATTGAGACAAAGAGGTGGTCATTTGCTATCCATATGACAATTTCCACTAAAATGAACATAAGTAATTGTGGTACATTTATCAACTACATTTGATTTTTTCTCTATGATTTATTTCATATTAGATTTTTTTGTAAATAATAAAAAAAATGTAAAATAAATAATAAATTTGTAAATGCATATCTTTTTGCACATTTATTTGATTTTATATTTATATGTTTTATTTGTGCATTTTGTTAGATCTCTGTTGAAATGAATTGTCAATGAAAAACAATTAGTAATAAAATTATGTTTTTCACTTTATTATTATGATCAAATGTACAAAGTACATATAATTGAAATACATGGAGGCATTGATAAAGAAAAGAAAACTACTGCATACGTTTTAACTTGCTCTTTCCAATCAAAGGTTTTTCTTTCCATTTTATATTTTCCAAATTTGTCTATTTACAATTTGCTTTGTAAAATATATTCATAAAGTTATTTTTTTATTTTTAAACAGTAAAGACCCAAAAAAATTACATTATGGTCAGTCCAATATGCATAAAAGAGATTTCAATATATATGTATTTTTATCAAATCATGAATGTATATGTAGTTCGCATATTTGGGATAAGAAATAAAATGTACTTCTACATACATTGGCGTAGATGTTCTTGTGAAATTTTATTTTATATCATAGTAATATTAAAATCATTGACTAATCAAAATGGTTGTGGCTTAACTGGTGAGGATGATGGTTGCTTATATCTATCCATTAGGGTACAAATCCCTTTAGGTACTTGACACAAAAAAGTCAAGCGGTTACTATTAGGATCATGCTTTGAATGAATTTGGTAGCATGGATGCCCCTTAATAGTGGCTACTTAGCCAAAAGAGCTCACTGATTCAAATTTATATTTACTCATCATTGTAATCCGCTATATGTTTATTTTCAAAATATGCAGTAAGATGCCAACTGATGTAAAAAATATAGGCCATCCTTTCATAAGCCATAAATTTTGACCCATAGCTCCGTTTGACCTCTTCCATGTGCCAAAATGATCATCTCAAAAAGTTTATTTCTATCATAAGCCACTCTATCCACTTAGATTTGTTTTCATTATTTTTTGGAGGCTACACATGATTATTTGAGGGTCCAAAACTATCATTCAATGAACTTGTTCAAAATTTTTAATTTTTAGAAATTATATATTTTAAAGACCGGATGCCAACTTCAGTTGAATTTCATCCCATGGACTAATTTTAGTGTTCAGAGTATTTTGAGATATTTTAAAAGTTACATGTTCCTATATGAAAAACTTACTATAAATAACAACTGATAAAACTAGACTTTTTTTAGATTTTAGTTTTATGTTCAAATTTTGCATGTCAAATCTAAATTATGAGTTGAATTTTATTTAAGCATGGTTTGGGTTTGTAATTATTTCAAGTGATTCAATATGGGTAAATACATGTTATTGTTTTCAGAAGCTCTGCCTATTGATAATTTAATGTCTTGATAGTTTTCAAGTTCATAATATAGTATCAAATCAAGTTCAAATCTTGGACGAGTAAAGAATGGTGAGAGGATGAAGAAGTATTGCACAGATGAACTAGACTATACAAGAGTTGTAGAGGTAAGTAGAACAATTAACCGAGGTTATCACCAATCAGGTGAGAAGACAAGGTGGTGATGAGGTAGACATAGATCATGATGAAGAAGTTCAGTAAGAAGAAGAATAAAAAGAGAAGCCACCATCGATAGAAGAGATGATGGTTTGAGATTTATAATGAAGGAATGAAAGAATCAAGGTTGATGTTCCAAATTATGGAAGCAATTTAAAACCAAAGGAGTTGATAGAAGACTATGAGAGAAGGCAAGAAGGTAAAGTTTGCATACACAAAATTGAAAGGTCATGCAATGATTTGGTGGGATCACCTGTAGAAAGAGAGATAGAGGAAAGGTAAAGAGAATATTAATCTATTTAAATAAATGGAGAAAAATATAATAGAGAAATTTCTTTTTGTGGATTATATGCAAACTTTATACCGAAGATCATAAAATTTGAGGTAAAAAGATCATAGTATACAAGAGTATACAAAAGAGTTTTATAAGCTTTCCATACAAGTGGAAAATGATTAAATAAAAGATAAAATGGCTGAAAGGTATGAAAATGGCTTGAAATTTTATATTCAAGATGAATTAAATATGCATAGAATAGTTAGCATGGAGGAGGCTTATCAATTAGCTTTGAAGGCAGAAGAAAAACAAAATAGACAAAGTTTTAAAAGAATGTCTCTTGGTCCAAGAAGAGGTAGATCCCTTCCAAATAGGAGATGAGGTGGGTTTAATACCATCATAGGTGGGTATAATACCAATAGAGTTGAATCATCACGTGGTTCAGAAAAACAAGATGAAAATAGGCAAGGGTTTAAATACCAACAAATAGGAAGAGAGTTTTAGACAATATGAGGCTATAGTGGTGCTAGAGGATGGTTTCTAAATCAACACAAATTTTATGTCTATTATATATGTGGAGAAGAAGGGCACAAAGCATTTGAGTGTCCACGCTATCAAGATCAAGAAAAGGGGCAAAAAGATCACCTGCGAGTGAATCTAGCAAGGATAAGATAGAAGAGCAAAATACTAAAGTTGTACTTGTAGATGTTGGAGAGAATCTCATGATGATAAGAACCATTATAACTCCAAGGAACAAGTGTATAATAAAAGGAGTGGTGATGCATGGATGAGATTAAATATTTTTTGAACAAGATGTACTTCAGGTGGAAAGGTATGCAAAGCAAATATAGATGGTGGTAGTGTGAAAATGTGGTTTCTAAAGAAATGACAGAGAAATTAAATTTTCAATGTGAAAAGCATCCTGATCCTTATCGGATTCCATGGTTTAAGAAACTAAATGAAGCTAAAGTAGATAAAAGGTGGTCAATTAAGTTTTCTTTAGGAAAAAGTTATAATTATGAAATATGGTGTGATGTTATTTCGATGGATGCATGCAATGTGTTATTGGGAAGACCATGACAATTTGATGGGAATGTAATTCATAATGGTGAAAAGGACATGTACACTTTTTGGAAAGGTGATACAAATGTAATTTTGTTACCTCTTAAAGATGAAGAGAAGGTATAAAACATGCTCTCTAATAAATAATTTATCCAAGATATGAAGGTGGTAGGTTATTGTTATGTATTAGTAGTAAAGACTGAAGACACATAAATAGTGAAAATACCAATAGAAGTAGCAAGAGTGCTGAAAAAATATGCAGATGTGATGATTAATGAGTTATTAAATGGGTTTTCACTAGAGAGAGATATTTAACATCACATTGATCTGATTCCTAGATGACCACTACCCAATCAAGCAGGTTATAGGATGAGTCTAACAGAACATGTAGAATTAAATAAATAGATTACTGAATTACAAAGAAAGAAATTGATAAGAGAGATTATGAGTCCATGTGTAACATCAACATTTTTAAATCCTAATAAAGATGGAGGATGGAGAATGTGTGTGGATAGTAGAGTAATTAATAAAATTACAATTAAGTATAGGTTTTCTATACCTCTTTACATGATATGATAGATGTGCTTGTAGGAGCAAAATATTTTACTAAGATTGATCTAAGGAGTGCTTATTATCAGATTCAAATTCGTGAAGGAGATGACTAGAAAAGAACATTCAAGACCAAGGATGGCTTATATGAGTGGATTGTGATGCCATTCAAATTATCTAATGCACCTAGCACATTTAAGATGGTGATGAAGACATTGCTACAAGAATATATTGATAAGTTTGTGGTTATTTATTTTGATGTTTTTTTGATATTCAATAAGACTAATAAAGAATACTTACAACATTTGAGAATGATATTGGATTTTTTAAGAAATGAAAAGTTGTATATAAATTTGAAGAAGTGCAAGTTTATAGAGAATAGTTTTGTATTTTTAGAATTTGTAGTCTCAATAGAGGTGTGAGAATGGATGAAGAAAATATAATGGAAATTGTTGAGTGGCCTATTCCAAAAAGCATTATAGAGGTAAAAAATTTCCATGGTTTAACAACTTTTAGTAGAAAATTTATTTAAAAAATTAGTAGTGTTGTGGCACCAATAAAAAATTACATGAGAGGGGAGGAGTTTGCATTGACTACAACAATCATAGAAAGATTTCAAATTTTGAAGAAGAAGATTATAGAAAGACCAATTTTAGAATTATTAGATTTTAACAAAGTGTTTGAGGTTGATTGTCATGCTTCATTTATAGGGATTGGTGTTGTACCGAGTCAAGAAAGAAAACCAATTGCATATTTTAGTGAGAAACTGAATGAGCTAAGAACAAATAATTCTACTTATGATGTTTAAATTTATGTAATTGTATAAGCATTAAGACATTAGAGGAATTATCTAGTGCCTAAGGAGTTTATACTATTTATAGATCATGGTGCTTTGAAGTATGTGAATACACAAAAGAAGTTGAATACTAGGCATGAAAAGTGGGGTTTTTTCTTGTTAGGGTGTACTTTTATGTTGAATCATAAATTAGAGAAATAAAATTAGGTAACTAATGCATTGAGTAGGAGGGTAGCGTTATTAAATACTATGGTGAGTGAAGTAGTTGGATTTGAAGCTATCAAAGAATTATATAATATTGATCCATATTTTGGCAAGGTAGTTGAGCAATGCAAGAATCCATTAATAGGTGAGACAAATGATATGCATTATGAGTATCTTATATATGAAGGTTATCTCTTCAAAGGAAAATAATTATTCATTCTATTTGGGTCTATACGAGACAATATAATAAGAGAATTACATAGTGATGCTTTGGTTGGACATTTTAGTAAGATAAAAATAATCACTTTGGTGGAGGAAAAATATTTTAGGCCAAAGATGAAAAGAGATGTGATAAAGTATTTTTTGAAGTGTAGGATATGTCAGGTGGCTAAAGGACATGCACAAAATACTAGATTATACATGTCATTACCAGTTTCAGTATGGATTTTGTGTTGGGATTGCCAAACACAGGTAATGATTAATTTTTTACTATTGTAGACAAATTTTATAAAATATCTCATTTCATTGCATGTAATATAACCAATGATGCAACTAGAGTTGCAGAATTATTTTTTAAAGATATTGTGAGATTGCATGGTGTTCCAAAAACTATTATTTCAGATAGGGACACAAAAATTTTAAGTCATTTTTGGAGGTCTTTGTGGAAGAAGATGGGTACTAAGATATAATTCAGTAGTGCATATCAACCACAAATATATAGATATATGGAATTTGTGGATAGGAACTTAAAAAATTTGTTGAGATGCATAGTGGGAGAGAAGCCCAAAAAATGGTACTTGGCCTTAATAGAAGATGATTTTATAAATAATAGTTCAGTGAATAGATCAGTAGAAAAGACATATTTTAAAATTATTTATGGGATAAATTCTATGGTTATTTTATATTTGGTATAATTACCAACTGCAGATCAAATTAGTGATGATGCAAAATCATTTGTCGAGCATATATAGTAGTTGCAAGGAGTAAGAAGAAAGTTGTAGGAAAGTAATGATAAATATAAAGCAATATCATATGTCAAAAGAAGATCAAATGTATTTGAACAAGGAGATTTGGTTTACTTTGGGAAATAAAGATTTCCAAATGGAATGTACAACAATTTGAAGTACAATAAAATTGAACCATGTAGAATTGTGAAAAAAATCAATGATAATACTTATGAGGTGAGTTTGCCACAGAATTTTGATATCTTTTCAGTATATAATGTTTTAAATTTATAAGAATTATATGGATAAGATGGTGAAGGTGATGAAGATGAAGAATTAAATTGGGAGTAATAGGTTCTAAAGAAGGAAAATATAGTCCAGATTTTGGATATGAAGATAGTGAGCACAAAACAAGGGAATTATAATAGGTATTTGGTATAGTGGGAAGGATTGTAGCAAGAAGACAAAACTTATATTACATAATGGGAACTAAAGAATATTGACAAGGAAAATGGAAGCAGTACATTCAAGGCAACTCGTAGGAGTTGAGTTGTTTTCAACCAGAGGAGAATGATGCAAAAAAAAAAAGTGAACCTTCTAGAGGCCATAACTTGTAACTTGTAGCTTCATTTGAGCTCTTATACATGCCAAAATGACCATCTCAAAATTTTATATGCTATCCTAATCCGCTCTATCCACTTATATTTTTATTTTTGATATTTTTTGGAGGCCATATTTGAGGGTCCAAAATTACCATTTAATGTTTTTTTTGAGAATTTTCTATTTATAGAAATTGTCCAATTTTAGAGTTTAGAGTATTTCAATAGATTTTTAGAGCTGCATGCGCTTGCATACAAAAGTTACTATAAATAGTAGCTAATAAAAGTAGACGTTCTTTTTAAGATTTTAGTTTTTTATTAAATTTTACATGTCAAATCTAAATTTTGAGCTAAGGCTTATTTAATCATGTATTGAGTTTGTAATTAGATCAAGTCATTCAATAGGAATCAATACAAGTTATTATTTTTAGAAGCTTTACCTATTGATAATTTATTATCTTGATAGTTTTTGGGTTCATTATCAATATGCTATGTAATTTAGTGATTCCATGTGAATGTTACCTATTGAGATACATAGAAAAAAATATAATTAAAAAAATCATCAAAAAAAAAAATTCTTTGCATATGAAAAGTGTCTTGTGAGTGTGAATTTATTAAAAGAAATGATGCATAGAAATTTAAAGTGAAATATATTATGAAGGGATAAATTGAAGCTATACTTAATTATTTAAAATTTAATCTTTAGTTTATTCTCAAAATAAAAAAAGGGTTTTCTATAATATGAATGACATTGACATACAAAGGCTATACTTGTAATAACAAATGATAGAAATAATACTATTATTTGGACGAAATGCTTGATAAAAATGATAATATTAATTGGTAAATTTTTTTGCATTTAAATTTTTCTAATCCTTAATATATAGTTGGGGAATAATTTATATTTAAACCATAAGAGACAATTAATTAACCCAAAAAACTCATTTTCGCCGCTCCTCCCAAAAAATTAGGTATCCCATTGAAAATTGAGACTATTCAAAACACTTAAACCAAAGTAAAGGTAAAAATACATGTTTATTAGTGTTTAATTGATTGGAAATTATGTTTGAAAAATATAAAAAAGAAATTGTATGATGACACATTCTTTTTATTCATGTTAATTAATTCTTCTTTTAAAATTGTAAAATTTAATTGATAAAGAAACTTGAGAGTGTGAGTGGTGGGTCCAATAAACTACATTGACATTTTCGAATAGTTTGAGTAATGGATTTCATGAAATCTTCATTGAGTTTTTCTTGCTAAAATATACACCAATACTTTCAATACAATTAAATAACTACTCAGGGATTTCATAATTACCTTTTGTTGGAAAACATAGAGGAATGTTTTATCTCCACATGGAGCTCCCATACAAATGTTCACATGGATAAGATGCTAAGGGACAATAAAAAATGTTTAAATTTCAAGAGCGCTAGCAAATAATTTATCTCCAAAGTTATCAATAACTAGGTAATATTAGAATGAGAGTTACAGAGGCCAAGGATACAAAAATGGCTATCAAGTGTGTACTATCAATAAAACAAGCATAATATTTTTGGCTAGGGATTGGCTTAATTATATTGTTGCACAATTGTGAGTGTCTAGGTAGAGACGTAGTTATTTTGGGGGCATCCATAAGCAAAAATCAATGAATAATTTCAAGGAATGCTACCTTCATAGCATGGATTTTCACTCCCAACTGAAGTAATAACTAGTAGATAGGAATTTGGTATGCCCAATTATTAGAGAAAACAATAGTCTATGTGGCTAACAAAGTGGATCCTTTATGAAACATGCCTTGTATTGTAAAGCTATTTATATAGGGTTGTCTCAATGTCATATTTAGAGGGTCAATGCATTTGGTCGATAGAGAAGATGAAAATGGCCAAAGCATTCAAGGTTATGATGTTGGAATTTGCTAATCTGGTTACTTTAGGTGACCATAACCATATCTAAACTATTTGGGAGAGTTTCAAATATCTGATAAACTCATTGTTGACTAGAAAGCAAATGTCACAAGGAATGAAACCAAGTTCTTGGAAGAGCATCGTGGAAGGCATTGTAGGGCTAGGTAAGCCATATGGCATTTTATTTTAGCCTTTTGCATGATAGGAAATCCACCTTAAAATTTCCAAGATGGCCATGATAAGTATTAGTTTATATCAATTCTAATTGAGGAAGTGTAAAATTTACAAAGGTGGTTTATTATTGTGAATTTGGTATTCCATGGAGATATAATGGAAGGAAACACAAGAACATATGGGAAATGTATTGCATATAATTCACATTCAAACTATAATGAGGTCATTGCTTAAGGCAATTTGGAGATGAGAAAAAAAGTCCTAATATTCAATGATTGCCTTCTGGTTTTGGGAGGGGAGGAAGAGGAATAAGGTTAATCAAATTTAGTAGAGTATTGGTTAGCTTAATCATGGAGGGTTGTAGAGTCCAAGTTTCAAACATACTATTCATAGTCATTGCCAAGGAGTTGGCCAAGTATATGGAGGGTATTACTAGTAAGGAAAGTGTTTTCCCGTGTGAAATTAAGATAGAAAAAAATAATTGAATGTCCAAATAATAATGTGGGGATATTATTTTCAAATATGAGTTATTTTATTATTTTATTCTTATAATAGTATAATTCAAGTTTTAGATCAGTTATGTTACCTAACCCAATGTAATATTATATCTCAAAGCATTTGAAATTATCTTTCAATCACTCTTTATCAATTGGTCATATCAAATAAATATTGATAGAGTTCAAAGAGATGATGTAGTTGTGATATTATCTTAAAAACAATTATAGGTTATAGTGTAAAGGAAAAGAAAGTATAAGTGTACATAAAATGTACTTTTTATTATATATTTAAAATTCTTTGATATTTAAAAATTAATGATATGTCAATCCAAGTTTGCATGTAAAAATACGGCTTATAGGATTATTTTTGAAATGAATTTAGTTATTTCACCATTAATGCTGGTGCCCAGAGATTTAAAAACCAAAACCACATCATGCATATGTTAGATGTTCATGACAATAATCTTTCACATCATCTTATAAAATTCCATAAGAAACATTCCCTCATAAAAATTTACCTCAATACAATTTTAATTTTTTTGATCAGCATCAAAAATTTGTTTCTATTCTCACATTCATTATAGAGGATTAGATGTTATTGAATACTTTAACAAATATAATACATACAAAGAAATTTTTTTATCTTCTTATATTCCATCCTGTAGAGCACCAAGCAAATGTGGGATCTAGTGAGTATCCACTTTTGTGTGTCAAAGATACTATTAGAAGCCTTGAAAACATCATCTTTGAAATTTAGTGTGTCAAACATGTATTTGAAGAATACTATGATGGTTTATAAGTCAATAATTCAAATTTTATACATTAGATAATAACAAGTTTACATTCCTTGTCATTATAAGCAAGTATAAATACAAACCATAGTTAAACAATTCCTCTCAAGATAGATGCAATATTAAGATATGAAAAACCTTGGTTTGTCCGTCTGATTGCATGAACTGAAATGATTCCTGAAAATGATTGAGTAGAGCTCCTCAAAATGATACATTCTTAAAACTAGAATCTTGTAGATTATGATATCTCTAAGTTCATGCAAGTTATTATGTAATTTATTTATAGAAAATAGTCTCATTTATAATAGATGAAATCTTATTCATCCTAATAAATTCATGTTTATATGAAGCCCTTTGATGGTGAAATAACACTTATATTTTCACAATCCATTACTTTGAGAAGTTGCATTGCCATCAAGTTTTGAAGCTTTAACTTTTTTGGAGAGATTGCTCTCGGAAAAGGAATCATGCTTCTATTAACACCGTTCTCAACCAATTTTGTCATTAATTTTTACCAACACTATTACCACAATGATGCATGTCTTCTAAATACTCATTTTTTTTCAAAAAAGAGAGAGCTTTTTGACAAATAAATTAATTAAAAACCACATGCAAGCACAAGAGACTTAGGGAAGATGAGACCCTGAAAATGCTATTAACATTATTAAAAAATGAAGAACACACACACATTTACAAAATAAACAAAAAAAACAAGCCAAAATTGAAAGTGAAAGAAAGCTATCTACAATTGAAAAGAAGAAATAATAAAACTAAACATGACCATTTAAGGTTTGGGAAAAATATGTAAACAATGATAATTTTTTTAATTTAAGATGAAGATAGATCTTGAAAATTCTTGAGAAACACCACAATATTATATTCATTTCATTCAAAAAATTGAGGCATGGGTAGGATAAAAATAATGAATACAACTACTTGACCATGGATATCCAATGTGCTAATATTAATTACATCCATAAAAAGGATGTATGACATAATTTTTTTTATGAATACAAAGAATATACTCTGAATGGATGGTTAGAATATGTGATGAAATATGAATTTAGATTTATAAGCTAGGAATAATGAAATGCAATTCAAAATTTAATTACAAACACCTCAAGACTAAGTCAAAGGAATAAGGGATTCAAATATTAAATAAATGAAATAAAAATTACCAAATTGATACGTTAGACTCACAATCAAACCATTCCTCCTTGATGTGTGATTGTATTTGAGAGTGACTTGAGAAAGGATGATGATAGATAATGGATGTTGGTTTCTCAATGTCACACAAGATTTTAGTATCCCTTTGGTTATGGGATCTTGTATTGCTTGATAGTTGATGATTTAAATGGAAATTTGATGATATTGTTGTTATACAATTCTCAAATATGGTTTGCATGAAGGTGTATCTCTCAATTTATACATCCACATGGGAGAAATGAAGGGCTATATTTGCACCATGGGGGATGGATATCAATGGCTAAAATTGGAGGAGAATATTTTTTAGTAAGGGGTTAGGAATTTTTACTTCATGAAAAAATATAGAAAGGGTAGTATATGGCTCAATGAGGGTGTGGAGCTCAAGGTGGTGTATTTGAGTGTTTTAAATATAGGTAAGGTTAATTAATGGATGTTATATTGGGACTATCTATAGATTTAGAGGGTGTTTTTAGGACATTTAGAGGTGGTAGTTGTAGGTAGTTATGGATAAATTTTAAAATCCTAGATAATACATAGGTATGATTAGTAAATGGATGAAATGATAATAAGAATAATCAATTTATGTAAAGTGTTTTATAAATTTTTTAATTTACGTAAAAATCCTAGATGATAGACTACTAAGTAAAATCAGGAGAATAATATAAATTTATAATAACATTCACTTTTGGAACTAGTGCAATTTGGAAACATAAAAATGATCACAATGTGTAAAAAAATTAATGATTTAGATAGAAACTATGTTTTTGGGAGGAATATGGGCCTAAGATTCATTATGCAAGGAGATCTAGTGAATGGCAACATTGACCAACAACTATATTTTGGCCTAAATAATAACATTGTGGGCTAGAAACTAGATAAATAGAACTATAGTCATTTTCTACAATGCTCACGTGCACTTATACTATGTAATTATGGTTTTTAGGTTCACTATGTCATTTCATGTAGGTACTATATTTGGTACAAGAACTTGTGATCACTTGTAGATACCATGGTAGGATTAATTTTTCTTTAAAACCCTAACTCATTATCTTACAGAGCGTGATGTAGTCAACTAGAATAAAAAGGGGTTAGTAGTTGAATTTGGACATGTCCTTAACACCCCATGTGTTGAACACTGCCTACATATAAATATTATGAAGAGGGATCAAACTTACTATAGTTTTCCCATGCCATGGTGGTGTGTGAATATGTGGTACGATATGCTAAATTCTAGTGCAAAACTGACGTATATCAACGTACGATTCAGATAAAAATAGGTGGCTTGATATCAATGCACGATTCAAATTCTAATATTTTTCGTGCATAATCTTCTTGGGTGAAAAATAATTTTGAATATGTTTATATAGTCTCCTAGTGAAAATTAATTAGAATAGAACTCATTAGGGACCTGTTATAACTTTTACCTAACTTTGAATTTCATAAATTAGTTGTTATTTTGTGGGAAGACACTTGAGGGAAGAGAGACACTAGATGGATGCACTATAGTCCCCTAGGGCATTATTGTCCAATAGGCAATCTAATATGTCTAGGTATTAGGAAAGGCATAATAGATGTCTAATACTAATAGAGACATGGTCAAGTAAAATCATGGGTCATGAAATAGATATTTGAAGAGTTAGCCTTCCATTCACAAGGCGGTCTAGAAGTGATAAAAATGGCACTGATTACGTCTAGATCTGTGTGTGTATGGCTATTCACAAGTGCACTATTTTAGTATAAAATATAAATTTATCTAATCACATTTCCTGTCATTTTATTACAACGATGGAGTGAAGAGAAATTATTATAATAAAAGGAAAAAAAATACGTACTTGAACTTACTTGTGAAGAGGATTCTTGGATGTATGTTACAATGTTGATGTCTGCTCCATGCAAACCTACAATAGAAAATATATAATATCAATTATTACTTCAGATCAATGTATAAAGTAATAAAAAATAGTAGAGTGATAAAGGGATAAATACCCCTAATTGGGTACACAAACCATTATGGCTTAACTTGGTTCAAACTGGAAACTTAGGAGGGTTAGACCCTTGGAGTGTTAATTGACAGTGAAGAGCTTGTATTAGATTATGCATGTCCCAATCCTCATATGTGGGTGATGTTGGTGTAGAATTTTATCCAATGGTTTTTTTCTACATGATTCATTATCTTTTCTTAGGGTCTTAGAGGTCATATGCATCATTTGGGAAGATTAGTCCCACATTCACTAGAATGTGGGGTTTCACTCTCTCTCTCACCTATGTATGTACCTATCTCCCTTTGTATTTATCATCTAGAATTTATGAGGAATGCTTATACATTACTGGCTATTAAACTTTCTCTATCACATACTCCATAGTGTTCCTGTGTACATTCAATCTTGTTGAAAGGTCTTGGATAAATAAACATGGTATCAAAGCCTCACTCAATGGTCATTTGCCTTTTCTCAAATTCCTGGTGAGACTCCTTATTTTCTTTGAGATATGAGTAGTTTTTTTGCTTGGTTTGTGTTGAGGTTGCATTGTAATTTTTTATTTTCATGTATAGAGGTTTATTTTTAATTTTTAGATTGTTTACAAAACTTTGGAGTTGTTTTTTGAAACAAAAATCTTAAAAACCTCAAAATTTGATGACTAAATTTTTTTTTAGGGGTCCTTATACGCAAAATCTAGGGTATTACTGGTATGTTGGCATTTGCATTTGTTGTATTAACTATATAAGGAAGGTTATTTTAGATCTAAAAGGTTGGATTCAATATTTACAAACCTCTGAGTACATTTATCCCTACATCAACTCATGTGGGCTCTATTTTCTTTAACCCATCATGTAGGATCCTTGCATTGAATGCATAACAATTTATCACAAACTCGGAGTCAGCAAATTGTTGAAAAGAGGTTTTAGTGTTGTTGGCAAATTCTTAGGCATAGATCTTTCTTAAACAAGCTATACACCTACTCATGGCCTTGCATGTACTTCTTCTTGGGTATTGGATTCAATAATGGCTTTGAATAGCCAATGCTAGAGGGTAGATCAAGTAACATACATAACTTCTTGTGTGTTAGCTTTAATTACACCAATAGATCCATCTTCCAATTACACCAATAGATCGATGACTATGGATCTTTGCCATTATTTGGAGAGGAGAAGATAAGGCTATTACATAGGCCAATAGACCCTTGGAGGCTATAGAGTACTGATACAAGCATGGAGTCTATTTGATCTAGACACCACATAGCCCTGACATACCCATACAATCTGGAGATGCCATCTATTGGATTTTCCTCTTAGCTACAAGAATATGTTTTTATGCATGGTTTGATGCTATAACCATATGGTTTGATGCTTTGGTGAGTGAAGAGGGAAGGTGATGTCAACTAAGACCTGGTAAGCCTCCTATGCATGATTTGGCCTTCCAAATAAACTCTCATTTCCCACTCATAGTAAGAATTTCTTTAGAAGGAGCACTAACTTACATCAGATTTTGTCTCCATCTATAAATTTTGATAGATCTAGTCCAACATAGGTCCATTTTGCCCATGCCACTAATACGTGGCCTGCTCCCTAGATGGAGTTTTTTAAAAACTCAACTATAATTTGCTAGACTTCCACCTCTTAGCCAAGTTTTATGTTGGTCTCACCATCCTTAGGCCATCAAATTTCATAATCTGAGTCTCCATTTGTATTTTCTAAATCATCAGAGCATCTTCTCCTCACAAGAGATTCGTGATCCTTTCCTTCTTTCACTAGTAATGGTGTAGATGATGAAATAGAAGCCATTGGTATTTTTCCAATGTTGGCCATGGATATACTTGGGCCAATATGCTTCTTTTGGGAGTTCTCATATGTGAATCTAGTATTATAAATGGAGCCCATGGAACCTCTACTAGTTGTAACTACTTTACTTCATGCCTCAACAATAATACCACCTTAGCTATGGTTTCTCAAATTAATCCATGCTCTTATTTTATAAAATTTTGATAAAGGGTTTTTTTGTTGTTGCAATCATTCACATGAATGATATTGTAAAAAGATCTTAAGTTTTAAGTGGGATGTCACACGGCCTTTTGGTTGTAATCTTTTATTGATTGGTGGACAAAATCAGTCATGTGGGGAATATAATGATTGAGGCAAGTGGGGACTCATTTTTTGGTGAACACATGGTGGGGTTGTTATTACGAGTGGGGCACGCGTATTTTTAATTATCTTTATTTAAAAATCATATATTGTAAGGATTATTTTATTGTATTGGTAATTTATTTTGTAATTTTGTTTTTTAAAGATAAAGGGTGAGGCTCAGGGTGTAGTTAGTTAATCCTCCCTCATAAACTAAACCATTGCATTTTATATTCTATTCTATTTCCAATGAGTAGTTGGAAGACTAGGTCTGCCTAAGATGTAGTGCATTATTTAAAATTTTAATGCAAATTTTCATGAAATAGGCTATTAATTAAAAAAATGTCTTTTACTATAAATTTTAATTGATAACTCAGAATTGAGTGCCACATTTTTCAAAAGTGTATTTCTTTTCATCATCTTTCTATTGGTCTATTTTTTATTTAAAATATACTAAAATATAAATTATCACATTTTAGAGTGTTTCTTCTTATTGGTTGTGATGCCTTGTGCTTATGGTTTGTTTTCATACATTGACATTTTTGTGGTAATGCA
Organism: Torreya grandis; assembly: GCA_037957365.1. Lineage (NCBI taxonomy): Eukaryota > Viridiplantae > Streptophyta > Pinopsida > Cupressales > Taxaceae > Torreya > Torreya grandis. The sequence goes on from JARHVA010003086.1 coordinate 776,827, forward strand.
TTTTCTATGTTATGTAAATTATTGAGGGAATATTCCTTTTTTTGCACATACCTTATCTCTTTCATTTGTCAAGGATCAAAGGGTGAGGTCCAGTCTAGCAAGAGATCAAACCCCCTCATAGGGAACACAAACACCCTTAAGTCTTCTTTTGGATTGCATTTTCATCATTTGTTTCACTCATGGATGCATTTTAGGTTGCGTCCAACGTCTTTTTCTTGAGGGTGAGGTCTAGTCTGTTGAGAGTTCATTGGCCATTTCTTTATGCTATTAATGATTGTAAACACTTGGTCAGAGAATAAAAGTATAAATACACCTATTCTAGAGGAGTAAAAAAAAGGGAATATTTTCAAAGGAATTTGTGATGAAATTTTACCTTTCTGTTGATTAAGCTTAATATATGAAATAATGGGTTTTTATCAACTTCATGTGTTTTTTCATGAATGATGGTGTGTGTTAAGTAATTAGACTTAAATATGAAATCTAACATATCTTTATTTTCTTATTAACTGATGCTAATGTAAGATGATAGTATTTTATGTAGTGATATTAGTCAAACCTAGAACCCAAAGAATCAAGGTAGTATATCTTTGCATTTATATAATCCCTGTTTAATTTGCATAAATAGAACCTATGGGAACCAATATAATCCCTGTTTAATTTACAAGTTATTAACACTGTGTAAAAAAACCTATGGGAACCCATCTTTCACTAGGCATTTTGGGTGAGCACCCAGGACCTAAATATTGTGTGAAAGGGCTAGTGTGCTATCTCATTGGGCTAGACTTCAATGCCAGAGCTGGAATTATCAAATAAACCCAAAAATTTTGAGTTGGTGTTGGTAGTAGGACATGGTCCTCTAACTATGGGAAGAATACTAGCTCTATAGAGGTATGGATGCTCAAGTAGTGTCATCTAAGAGGTTAGGTGAAATAATATATAATCATAATAGATTTTTCTAAAATTGGTGTGTGGTTGGGCTTGTTATTCTATTACAAACATGGTTTTAGAAATGTTCATGCTCATTATTTTGAGGCTTTTTTTATTGAGTTGTTTTTATTTTTTGGTAGTGTTTTAAATGAAAATAAAGATAACTAATTGAAAAATTTAAATGTTTGAAATTATTTTTCAGTTCAATTTTTAATGCATGTAAAACTAGAAATCAAAGTATAGACTAAGAAAGCAAATGCTAGTTTTCTAGCTTTTCTAACCTTGCAAACTAAATGAAATTATTTTTGAATTTTATGATTTTAGGTAAATAAATCTACTATGAAAACTGAGATATTATATTATTAAATTAAATTAAAAAAACATATATAGATCGTAAGTAGAAACATTAGCAAGTATTTAAATATTCTTTTGCATATGCAAGTTAGAACTAGTTTTTTGATGTTTCTAGGTGAATGTACTCTAATTTGAATAATTTCTATCAAATGAAAATGAGTATATAATTTATTAATTTATGATTTAAAAAACTAAAAAGTCATTTTGAATTTACCCAAATAAGGAAAATCAACACTGTGATGCTACCCTTTTAAACTCCTAGATTTAGCTAGAGTTTTCTACTTGCTAATTTGCTTATGTGTACATGAACAAGAGCTTGTTTTGAGCTGAAATTGATTGTTGTTGATTGTGAAAGTGTTTAGTTTTATTTTATAAAATCTACTTAGGGTTTGAATTCAAATCTATATGATTTTAAATAATCTCTTGCATGTCTATAAGAAATAAGGAACCTAATTAATATTTTTTATGCAAAGAAAGAAAGAGAGAAAAAATATTTTTCCTATCTATTTGAATTTTAAAAATAGAGATATAATATAATTCAAGAAATTAAACTAAACTAATTTAATGTACATAAAAATTGAATAAAATTAAAACAATAAACCCCCAACCTAATCAAGATGTAGACTAGCTGAAATCAAGAGATGTATCTGTAATATAGTCCTTGGCATGCTAGCTCCTCCACTCAAAATAATGCTTGCATAAAATATCTATCCAAGGATAATGATAAAATAATAGTATCAAAAGGAATAATACGAGAGTGACACAACTTCAAACAAAATAATAACTGACTATGGTTGGTTAGTGCATTAACTGCAAAGATTTGATTATAAAGTTAATGACCCTCCTTGCTTGAAATTGTGTATTATAACACATAAATTATCATAGAAAAATATCAAAACAATAGTAATCAAGTTGTGTATATATAAAGCTTCAAAATATTCAACCTGCAATAAAAAAATTTGGATTTAAAATTCGTCTAAAAATTAAATACTTGTAAAAAAGGAATATAAGTTGCACTTGGGTGAGTTTAACTAAGTTGAATTAGAATTAAAACTTGTGAGAGACTTAAAAATAATTACAAGTAAAAGAGGGAGTGAGAGAGGCTAACATGGAGGGAAAATCAAGGTGACAAGAACAAAAAACATAACAACAAGCATGCAAAACATGTGAAAGCTTGAGTTCTAGAGCTTAAATTTGGAACATAGACTAAAGGTGGCATAACTTCCCCTATTTTTAAGATGGCCCTTATGATAAAACTACCATATAGGATGATGGAATTACTCTATTGGTGATGGTTATATAATGATGTTTTTTGAAATGGACAGACAGTTCTATCATGTGAGGGGTAGTTCCACGATGGACTGCAGTGGTTCCATCACTGAGAGGGGTGGTGTCTTCCCTTGTAGAAGGTTTTTAAAAAAAGATAAAAGAAGCCACCTAAGTCAAATGAAAGGGGGGTTAAGGGTTTTGGGAGAGAGATAGGGTGGGAAAAATATTAGTATGTAAGAGAAAATGCACTTCGAGCATAAATTAGATCAATACATCATCACTGGACATCATACTAGGAACATCACACCATGCATATTTTTGGTATATATAGTTGCTTGCATTTCTAGATATTATTATTAACTGCCACATAATTTATGTTATTTTTTATGGTTTGATAAATATGTAGTAAAAAATATATAAGATATCCTTGAAATATGCACTCATGATGATACTTTCTTGTCAAATTGATTTGATCTCCCCAATAACACATGGTATGCATCCATTAGAATAACATCATGCCATATTTCATCATTATAAGTTTTTCTTATAGAAAATTTGGTTAAACATCTTTTATCTACTATAACCTCATTCTATTTCTTAAACCATGAAATTTGATAAGGGTTAGGATGCTTTTCACATTGTAGATTTATTTTCTCTATCATTTCTTTAGAAACTATATTTTCACAACTACCACCATCTATGATTACTTTGCATAACCTTCCACCCAAAGTACATCTTCTTCAAAAAATATTTGATCACAGCCATACATCACCACCTTCTTTATTGTGTACTTGATCCTTCCTTAGAGCAATAATGGTTCTTCTCATCATGAGATTCTCTCCAACATCAACTGGTGTAATTTCAGTATTGTCTTTTTCTATTTCAACCTCAACTAGATTTAGTCTTTGGGTGATTTTTTTCCCTCCTTTTTTGATCATGATAGTGTGGACACTCCAATTCTTTATTCACTTCTTTTCCACATCTATAACATACAAAAGATCTATTTTGTTTTGAAAACCATCCTCTAGTACCACCATAACCTCATCCTCTTCTAAATCCTCTTCCTCTTTGTTGGTATTAAAACCCTTGCCTATTATCATCTTACCTTTCTACACCACATGATGATTCACCTTTATTGGAATTAAATCCACCTTTGATGGTATTAAACCCACCTCATCCCTTTATTAGAGGGAATCCACCTCTTTTTGGACCAATAAATGTCCTTCTGAAATTATGCTTATTTTGTTTTTCTTCTACTTTCAAAGCTAATTGATAATCATCCTCCATGTTAAGTATTATATGCATGCTTAATTCATCTTGAATAGAAAATTTTAAACCATTTGCATACCTTGCAGCCATCTACTCTGCTAATTCATCATGCTCGACCCATATGGAAAGCTTGTAAAATTCATCTGTATACTATGATATTTTTGCCTTAAATTTTGAAATTTTTTGTATAGGGTTTGTGCATAATCCACATGAATAAATTTCTCCCTTAGATTTTTTTGCATCTTTTTTCCATGAATTATTCTTCTCTTTACTTTTACTTTATCTCTCTTTTTGTAGGTGATCCCACTAAACCATTGCATGACCTTTCAATTTCATGCATGCAAACTTTACCTTCTTGTCTTCTCTCATAGTCCTCTACTCAAAGAACTTCTCCATGTTATTCATCTAGTCAATCAACTCCTCTAGTTTTAAACTAACCCCCATAATCTAGAACATCAACCTTGATTCCTTCATTTCTTCCTTCTGAAGCCTGAACCATCCTCTCTTCCATTGATGGCGGCTACTCTTGTTCTTCTCTTTCTTGATGAACTTTTTTATCATGATATGTGTCTTCCTCATCACCACCTTACCTTTTTTGATGATTGGTGATAACCTCTATTAATTATTGAGCTTACCTCTATAGCTATTGTATAGTCTAGTTCATCTATGTAACATCTCCTCATCCTCTCACCATTCTTTACTCCTCCAAGATTTGAATGTGCTTTGATACCAAATAATGAATCAAAAAGCTATCAAGAAGAAGAAAATTACCAATAGGCCAAGATCTTGAAACAATACTAAAATTTTATTTGTATTGATTGCTTCTCATAATTACAAACCCACACCATGCTTAAATAAGCCTCAACTAAGAATTTAGAGTTTACATTTAAAATTTAAAAAAAAAAAAAAAAAAATCTCAAAAAGGGCCTATTTTTTAAAACTCCTAAAATTTTCCAAAAAACTCTCAAAATATCCTAAGCACTATAATTATATGATGGGATAAAATTTAACTGAAGTTGATGTTTGGTTCTAAAAATATACAATTTTTAAAAATAGAAAAAAAAACATAAAAATCATTAAATCACAATTTTAGACCCTCAAATGATCACATATGGCCTCTAAAAAATATCAAAAACATTCCTAGGCAAGTAGAACTATGTAGGGATTACAATGTACTTTTTGATACAATAGTTTTGACACGTGAAAGAGCTTAAACAAAGCTATAGGTCAAAAGTTATGGCCTCTAAAAGGTTGCCTTATTTTTTCTACATCATGTATTTTATGCTGACATCAGAGGATGTTATGGTAGAGAACTTCTGCAGGAGTTCATGTTGATTCCCTTCCAGTGTCATTGAAAAGGGTGTCCCATATGCGTACGCATGGGTGGGAAACCTAGTAAGTCAGTACTCAAGGCAATACACATGGTCATTTCATCAGCCTGTGTATGGTCCCCAAACCCCTCCTATATTGTCACCAAATGGTGACGTGGACATCGATGGGATGATCATCAACATTACGATGAGCATTGTGAGAGTCGTCACCAACCAGTTAAACATAGGATACTTCCAAGGAGAGGTAGGTTCTCTGTTGGAGGTGGTGTCAATGTGTCCTTCCATGTATGAAAAGGGGGCTTATCTAGGCTTCCTTAGCCAAGTATTGATAGGAAAAATAAATAACCCAATATCAGGTTTATGGATTCATTTGGTAGATGTTTGGATCCATTATGTTTCAGTTATGCTAAGTGAACTTAAATCATGAATATGGAACACCCAATCTTGGAGACTGAGCATGCTCATATTTCCCTTTTACGCTTTAATTATTGTAAGACCAACATGACAAACAAGTCTTATGGGAACTTATTTTAAGTATCTCTTTGATTCTAGTTCTCTTTAATGGTCAAAATGTCGAAAAGTATCCTACTTAAACTCAATATTTATGTTATTTTGATATAATATAGTTGAAATATGAATTCTACTAATAGTTATTTATAATATTTTTTATTGTAATGTTACTTTCCCTTTTCAGAAGCTGAAAGTTTAAAAATAGACTATGTAATAGTCCTATCCAACATAGATAAAACTTGATTGATGTGGTGTATTTGTATTTATATTGGTTGATAATGTCATTCGTACTTTACAATTTTTCTTGTTATATGTTTTAAGCTTCCAAAAACTAACTTTCATAGTTAATAATTATTCTCATGGATATTATGGAAATTTATATCAGTTGCATCAACATGTATCCTCAATTTAACATCTACCACTTAGGCTACCCCATGCCATGTTATTTGAAAAGAATATTTTCTTAGTTGCACTTACATGATTACTAGTTCAATGCATATTGAGTTAGATATAGAGGTTGAAGACAAGAAGACATTGTATATTGTTATATATCACACAAAGCATGAAGATTATGTTTATATCTAATGGCAGTAGTTTTGGAAACCTAGATCTTGAGTAAATGAATACAATTTTCCTAATGAGATTAGTAATTTACAATACCATCCACATTTTAAATTATACATAATTGCATTATAATATAGTCCATTTTTTCAATTTAAAATCTACAACATAGAATACCTCATGCAATCTCATGTGAAAAGATAACATTTTTGTTGGACTTATATCACTTCATTACATATAGATGTTGAAGAAAAAGATACAAAAGGTACCATCATATAATTCACAACGCATGGAGATTCTGTGTATATTTGGCTGATGACATTTATACCCAAATGCAAACATAATTTTCTTCAACAACTATAAAATACAATAAATTTTCTTTGAATTGTATTCAATGCAACGGGAAATTTAGGGAGAATGTTCAAAATGCTAAAGAATTATAAAAAATATACACTTAATTTTATATGTCTTCATTTAACCATTAGTTGACATAGTACTTTGATAATTGTAAATTAAAATTCTATCTTTTTTTCTTGTAATATATTTCATAATTTTTATATATAAAATATAATTATTTTATACATATCAATTATTATCACAAATAATTTTTAATACAAAAGTAAAGATTAATCATACTTGACCTTTGTTTCATTTAGAAACAAAGGTCTAATATAAAAATTAAAATATATTTAAAATTCTCCAACATAATGGAAACATTTTAGACTAATGAACGTGGGGTTGAAAAAAGCATCCCTCTAAATCTTGAACAATCAACTGCATATTTGAACACCACCACCTCTGGGTGCTATAATATTTATATAAATATTGGTATAATAGGTACTGCGAACAGAATATAATATTGTTTATATGTGTGACATTGATACTTAGAGGTGATGTTGCTAGTTTACAAAATTTACTAGAAATTATTATTAGAATTTTTGGTCATAGACATCTAATGGAAGACGGGGAATCGGAGTGGCATGGAGATGCACTGCTCTTGGCATGGTAATACCATATACTTCTGACATATCCAAATTTTGTGGAGAAACATCTTCAGGTAGACTCCAATTGAAGCAGTGTATCAACCGTGCAAGGCCGAGATGGACCATGGACAAAGCTAAACTTAATCCCGGGCATCCTCGCCTGCCTGAACCAAATGGTATCACATCGAAATGTTGACCTTTCACATCAATTTGGTTTCGCAAAAATCTTTCTGGCTTGAATTTATTGGCTTCTTCCCAGGCAGTTGGATCCCTTGCAATGGCCCAAGCATTTACTATAACTTGAGTCTTTCCAGGTATTTGATATCTGTCTATTGTGGAACATTCCATAGACTGATGTGGAAGCAGCAGAGGAGCTGGTGGGTGAAGTCGCAGTGTTTCTTTCACCACTGATTGGAGATATTGAAGATGAGGTAGATCGTGTTCCTCTACCATATGATTCAATCCTTTTAAAGTATCAATCTCTCCTTGAACTCTCTTCATTGTTGACGAATTTCTCAGCAATTCTGACATTGCCCATTCCAACGTTCCGCCAGAAGTGTCTGTACCTGCAGCCAATATGTCCTGAAAACAAAATTGTGATGTAAACCAAAAAAAACATGACACTGCCACTGGATGAGAGTTAAGCAAAGGATGGCTCTCCTATGTTATCAGAAACTGTAAATCTGAAATGTAAATGTAAATGTAACCGGAAAAAGAATGCAAAGGTTTGCATCTAAGAAAAGTTTGTAAATATATATGAATTATATTAATTTATATAATTAAATCATAAAAAAGTAATTTATATATATTTTTTTTCAATAAAATTTATTATTTAAAATATATTAATTTATTATTTTAAAAATAAATATTTAAAAAATTATAATTGAAATTGAAACGGTCAAGTAACAACGTTCCCAAAAAGTCTCTGATTTCTTATTTTAAAAATAGGGAAAAAATACTAAAAGGAAGGAAAAGATCAAATTTTTGTACCTGCTTTATCTTAAAAAGAAGTAATTAAAATTACAAATATAATTAAGATGGTATAATTATCGTCACCACAGATTATATTTGAAATGGTAATTCATATTATATCTGGAATGGTATAATTATCATCACCACAGATTATAATTGAAATGGTATAATTATTATCATCAGCGCATATTATATCGTCGTCACATATTATATCTGAAACAATATGATTATCATCACCATTACATATTATATTTGGAATGATATAATTATCACCATCACATATTATATCTGGAATAGTATAATTATCACCGCCACATATTGTATCTAGAATAGTATAATTATCCTCACCACAGATTATACCTAAAATAGTATAACTATCATCACTACCATATATTATATCTAGAATGGTATAATTATCGTCAACACATATTATATCTGGAATAGTATTAGCTCAATTTCTTTTTCTGAAACCCCACTACATCATGCCAAAATTCACAAGGCAATAAATTTACAAGAAAGAGAATGTCAATGCCAAATATAAACAACAGACCAATCCTTCATGGTAAAACATTTTTCAGTTTTTACAAGGGATTTAGTGTGTAAATACTTTTGAATTTTTTTTTTAAAGTGATTTAGTGTGTAAATTTTTATGTCGGAATAGTAAGAAAAGCGATTCAAGTGATTCAAATTTTTAAACTACAAAATATGATTATTTATAGTGTAATTTTTATAGATTTTAAAGCTACGAAAGTAAGAAGAAAAGAGGTTAGAGGGTAGATTTTTTGAGGGGATTTTTAATCAACAAATGTAACCACAAAAAAAAATTAGAAACTAAAGTTAATAGGAGATAATTTATCCATTCCTCATGCATGCAGTAGCAATTAGACAAATAGTTAGTTCAAGTAGTTAGAGAAGCAGTTCAATTGCAGTTTGCATGTAAAGACTAAAATTAGTCTTGAGTTTGTTTTTCTAATTAATGTTTGCTTTCATATCTATTTAAAGGACTCATGGGTGCAGTATTGTAATTGATCAAGATAAGCAAGATCAAGAAGATCTGCAAGATTCAAGAAGATTAATAAAAATCTTGTTCCATGATTGTTGTAGCAATGTTTGTGTTCTATTTTCTATTTTTATATGTTTCTATTTTCTATGAAATGGTATCAAAGCCCATGGAGAGAATCCTGAGAAGTTGCAAAAAAAAATTTAGACCCTGTAGATCCACGCAGAAGAAGGTTTAGAGCCAGCTTAACACTCTAGCCGTGGAAGGTGAAGTGCTACCAATGAATGCAGCCAGTGAAAGAGCCCGCTGAGACAGGCAGTTTGTGGGAGAAGCAGCTGCAGCTACTAAGCTTTCAAAAAAGAGTAGCCTGCATACAAAAGCGCAGCTACTTAGGAACAAATATATAGCGTGTAGATCATGGAAATCAAAATTAAGTATGCTCTATTCCAAAGAGATGATAGACAACGCAAAATCAGTTTGTTGTACAAAGACTTGCAGAAGTGAAGTGCAATTCAAGCTTCCGTAGAAGTGAAGAAGTGGTGAAGAAGGCATTGAAGCATTCCAGCTATTTTGTGGTCTCCGCTAGAGTCTATTTTGACTAAGTGAAAGCCATCTGAGATATGTTTAAATATTTGTATGAGCTGAGAGATAGTTCTGTGTATTTATTTGTTTTTCTTTTCTCCGAAGATAAATGACGAGAGATTGTGAATGTCATAGCATTCCATTTTGTGTGTGTGTGTTGAACAGTGAGTGAAGCTGTCAAAGTGTCTGAAGATTAGGCCGATCATTGGTAAATCTAGACCAACGTGGAAAGAACCCAGCAGAGTACTTGGAGGAAACATGAACAATTAAGCATCAGGTGAAAGAAAGGTAAGCAAGCAGGAAGCTTGCATTTTTGGACATAAGCATGTCCGTTGATAGCCTTTCAACAGGCTACTCCTCAGTCTTAAATGCTGAGTGAACGCTCATTGAGAAATTGTATTTGTTCGTATCCTCAATCTAGGCTTTATCAGGTGGTGTATTCCATATATAAGGCGATGTGCTTTTCAAGGTGGTGTATTCCACATATAAGGTGATGTATTCCACATGAGAGGCAGTGTATTCTGAAAAAGAAAAGCATCCTATCTGAAGCTGGTAGACAAAATTTAGGCATTGTAAACGCTGAAGTAGTTAGTGGTAGAAATTAAGGAGGAGTGTTATAAAATGAAGTTAACAGGAGACAATTTCTCCACTCCTCATGCATGTAGTAGCAGTTAGACAAACAGTTAGTTCAAGTAGTTAGAGAAGCAGTTTAGTTGCAATTTGCATGTAAAGACTAAAATTAGTCTTGAGTTTGCTTTTCTAATTATTGTTTGCTTTCATATCTATTTAAAGGACTCATGGGTGCAGTATTGTAAATGAGCAAGATAAGCAAGATCAAGAAGATCTGCAAGATTCAAGTAGATTAATAAAAATCTTGTTCAATGATTTATGTAGCAATCTGTGTGTTTTATTTTCTATTTTTATATGTTTCTATTTTCTATCAATTTTTTTTTGAAAAATTAAAAAGAATTGCGACCTATCTTCTTTCTAACTAATTTTTTAAATAAAAAAGACTGTTAGATGTAGCAGAAGTGCACAATAGTCAGTGCCTAGAAAGAAGGAAGTCCTACGTGTAGTGCACATGTCATTAGTCAAAGAACACTAATTCTATGAAGAAGAGAAGCACGCAGCTATTAGTGTGGTAGTGCATCGATCTGCCAACGAAAAGAAGCACAGTAGTCACCGTTCAGCTATGAAGGAAGAAAATGCTGACAGACCATAGGAGAGCATAGGTGAGAGGAAGATATTGAAAGAAGTGTGTGGGTAAGAAGCAGCAGTAGAAGAAAATATAGCAAGAAAGAAGCGCAGCTGTGAGAGCCAGCAGGGAGCGCCAAGGAGAGGCGCATAGTAAGAAAGGTGAGATCGCAGGTTTAGAAGAAGCACAATCATAGCTGAAGGAGGAGAAGTAGAAGGTGAGAGTGAAAAGTCATAGTAAAGAGTGCACAGTAGTTAGTAGAAGAATGTTAATCAATTAGACGGTGACATCCTTTTACACCCTATAGGTTCATTTGAGAGAGGGAACATTTTAGTTAAAGAATTTCCCTCTTTGACTTTTCCAAACAAGATATTCACTGTTGAAGCAAGTCAGCACCAAAAGTGCGTGTTGAGATGACCCATTGAAAAAGTGAGGCTCTTAAGTGGAGTTGTCAGCACATTTCCTGGAGGAAACTTGAGCAGTTACGTGTCGGGTGAAAAAAAGGTAAGCAAGCAATTAGCTTGCAGTGTTGGACATAAGCATGTCCATTGATAGCCTTTCAACAGGCTACTCATCAGTCTTAAATGCTAAGTGAATGTTCATTCAGAAATTATATTTGTTTTGTATGAATTCAAGGTCGTGTATTCCACATATAAGGCGGTGTATTCTGCATGAGAGGTAGTGTATTCTGCAAAAGAAAAGCATCCTAGCTGAAGCTGGTAGAATGTTAAATCATTTAGGCATTGTAAATGTTGAATTAGTTTGTGGTAGAAATTAAGGGGGAGTGTTAGAAACTCAAGATTAAATAGAGATAATTTCTCCATCCACAACTTAACTGACTGTTCCATCTCCCTCCTCATGCATGTAAGTAGTTAACTGATAGTTAGGAATCAGTTAGTTTAAGCAGTTAACGGTTAGTCCTTTCAAGTCGTTAGAGATAGTTAAACAATTAGTTTATTTTAAATTTAATTTGCCAAAAAAATATATTTATAGATGCCTTGGGCACAACATTGTAAGAGACAGAAAAAGAAGATCAAGATTTTCAACAAGATTAATAAAATCTAGTTATATTTCATTGTTGTAGCAATCTACATAACTCTGTGTTTTCTTTTAAAAAGTGATATAGTGTGTAAATTTTTTATGTCAGAATAGTAAGAAAATCAATTCAAGTGATTTAATTTTTTAAACTACAAAATATGATTAGTTATAGTGTAATTTTTATAGATTTTAAAGCTAGGAAAGTAAGAAGAAAAGAGGTTAGAGGGTAGATTTTTTGAGGGGATTTTTAATCCACAAATGTAACCACAAAAAAATGTTAGAAACTGAAGTTAATAGGAGATAATTTCTCCACTCCTCATGCATACAGTAGCAGTTAGACAAACAGTTAGTTTAAGTAGTTAGAGAAGCAGTTCAGTTGCAGTTTGCATGTAAAGACTAAAAATAGTCTTGAGTTTGCTTTTCTAATTATTGTTTGCTTTCATATATATTTAAAGGACTCATGGGTGTAGTATTGTAATTGAGAAAGATAAGCAATATCTACAAGATCTACAAGATTCAAGAAGATTAATAAAAATCTTGTTCCATGATTGTTGTAGCAATCTATGTGTTCTATTTTCTATTTTTATATGTTTCTATTTTCTGTCAAATGGTATCAGAGCTCATGGAGAGAATCCTAAGAAGTTGCAAAAAAAATTTAGACCCTATAGATCCACATAGAATAAGGTTTAGAGCCAGCTTAACACTCTAGCCATGGAATGTGAAGTGTTGCCAATGAATGCAACCAGTGAAAGATCCTGCTGAGACAGGCGATTTCTGGGAGAAGCAGCAGTAGCTGCTAAGCTTTCAAAAAAGAGCAGCCTACATACAGAAGCACAGCTGCTCAAGAACAACTAAATAGTGTACAGATCATGGAAATCAAAATTGAGTATGCTCTATTACAAAGAGATGATAGACAATGCAAAATCAGTTTATTGTACAAAGACTTGCAGAAGTGAAGTGCAATTCAAGCTTCTATAGAAGCGAAGAAGTGGTGAAGAAGGCATTGAAGCACTCCATCTAGTTTGTGGTCTCCACTAGAGTCTATTTTGACTAAGTGAAAGCCTTCAGAGATATGTTTAAATATTTGTATGAGCTGAGAGATAGTTCTGTGTATTTATTTGTTTTTCTTTTCTTTGAAGATAAATGATGAGAGATTGTGAATGCCGTAGCATTCCATTTTGTGTGTGTGTGTGTTGAACAGTGAGTGAAGCTGTCAAAGTGTTTGAAGATCATGTTAATCGTTGGAAAATCTAGACCAACGTGGAAAGAACCCAACAGAGTCCTTAGAGGAAACTTAAACAATTAAGCATCAGGTGAAAGAAAGGTAAGCAAGCAGGAAGCTTGCATTTTTGGACATAAGCATGTCCATTGATAGCCTTTCAATAGGCTAGTCCTCAGTCTTAAATGCTGAGTGAACACTCATTGAGAAATTATATTTGTTCATAGCCTCAATCTAGGCTATATCAAGTGGTGTATTCCACATATAAGGTGATGTATTTCGCAAGGTGGTGCATTCCACATATAAGGCGATGTATTTCACAAGGCAGTGTATTCCGCATGAGAGGCAGTGTATCCTGCAAAAGAAAAGAATTCTCACTAAAGCTGGTAGACAAAATTTAGGCATTGTAAATGTTGAAGTAGTTAGTGGTATAAATTAAGGGGGAGTATTATAAACTGAAGTTAACAGGAGACAATTTCTCCACACCTCATGCATGCAGTAGCAGTTAGAAAAATAGTTAGTTCAAGTAGTTAGAGAAGCAGTTCAATTGCAGTTTGCATGTAAAGACTAAAATTAGTCTTGAGTTTACTTGTCTAATTATTGTTTTCTTTCATATATATTTAAAGGACTCATGGGTGCAGTATTGTAGTTGAGCAAGATAAGCAAGATCAAGAAGATCTACAAGATTCAAGAAGATTAATATGTCTAGGTATTAGGAAAGGCATAATAGATGTCTAAGACTAATAGAAACATGGTTAAGTAAAATCATGGGTCATGAAATAGATATTTGAAGAGTTAGCCTTCCATTCACAAGGTGGTATAGAAGTGATAATAATGGCACTGATTACATCCAGATCTGTGTGTGTATGGCTACTCACAAGTGCACTATTTTAGTATAAAATATAAATTTATCTAATCACATTTCCTGTCATTTTATTATAGCCATGGAGTGAAGAGAAATTATTATAATAAAAGGAAAAAAAATACGTAACTGAACTTACTTGTGAAGAGGATTCTTGGATGTATGTTACAATGTTGATGTCTGCTCCATGCAAACCTACAATAGAACATATATAATATCAATTATTACTTCAGATCAATGTATAAAGTAATAAAAAATAGTAGAGTGACAAAGGGATAAAAACCCCTAATTGGGTACATAAACCATTATGGCTTACCTTGGTTCAAACTGGAAACTTAGGAGGGTTAGACCCTTGGAGTGTTAATAAACAGTGAAGAGCTTGTATTAGATTATGCATGTCCCAATCCTCATATGTGGGTGATGTTGGTGTAGAATTTTATCCTATGGTTTTTGTCTACATGATTCATTATCTTTTCTTAGGGTCTTAGAGGTCATATGCATCATTTGGGAAGATTAGTCCCACATTCACTAGGATGTGGGGCTTCACTCTCTCTCCCACCTATGTATGTACCTATCTCCCTTTGTATTTATCATCTAGAATTTATGAGGAATGCTTATACATTATTGGATTTTAAACTTTCTCTCTCACATACTCCATAGTGTTCCTGTGTACATTCAATCTTGTTGAAAGGTATTGGATAAATAAACATGGTATCAAAGCCTCACTCAATGGTCATTTGCCTTTTCTCAAATTCTTGGTGAGACTCCTTATTTTATTTGAGATATGAGTAGTTTTTTTGCTTGGTTTGTGTTGTGGTTGCATTGTAATTTTTTATTTTCATGTATAGAGGTTTATTTTTAATTTTTAGATTGTTTACAAAACTTTGGGGTTGTTTTTTGAAACAAAAATATTAAAAACCTCAAAATTTGATGACTAAAAAAATTTGTAGGGGTCCTTATATGCAAAATCTAGGGTATTACTGGTATGTTGGCATTTGCATTTGTTATATTAACTATATAAGGAAGGTTATTTTAGATCTAAAAGGTTGGATTCAATATTTACAAACCTCTGAGTACATTTATCCTTGCATCAACTCATGTGGGCTCTATTTTCCTTAACCCATCATGTAGGATCCTTGCATTAAATGCATAACATTTTATCACAACCTCGGAGTCAGCAAATTGTTACAAAGAGGTTTTAGTGTTGTTGGCAAACTCTTAGGCATAGATCTTTCTTAAACAAGATATACACCTACTCATGGCCTTGCATGTACTTCTTCTTGGGTATTGGATTCAATAATGGCTTTGAATAGCCAATGCTAGAGGGTAGATCAAGTAACATACATAACTTGTTGTGTGTTAGCTTCAATTACACCAATAGATCCATCTTCCAATTACACCAATAGATCGATGACTATGGATCTTTGCAATTATTTGGAGAGGAGAAGATCAGGCTATTACATAGGCCAATAGACCCTTGGAGGCTATAGAGTACTGATACAAGCATAAAGTCTATCTGATCTAGACACCACATAGCCCTGACATACCCATACAATCAGGAGATGCCATCTATTGGATTTTCCTCTAAGCTACAAGAATATGTTTTTATGCATGGTTTGATGCTAAAACCATATGGTTTGATGCTTTGGTGAGTGAAGAGGGAAGGTGATGTCAACTAGGACCTGGTAAGCCTCCTATGCATGATTTGGCCTTCCAAATAGACTCTCATTTCCCACTCATAGTAAGAATTTCTTTAGAAGGAGCACTAGCTTACATCAGATTTTGTCTCCATCTATAGATTTTGATAGATCTGGTCCAACATAGGTCCATGTTGCCCATGCCACTAATACGTGGCCTGCTCCCTAGATGGAGTTTTTTAAAAACTCAACTATAGTTTGCTAGACTTCCACCTCTTAGCCAAGTTTTATGTTGGTCTCACCATCCTTAGGCCATCAAATTTCATAATCTGAGTCTCCATTTGTATTTTCTAAATCATTAGAGCATCTTCTCCTCACTAGAGATTCCTGATCCTTTCCTTCTTTCACTAGCAATGGTGTAGATGATGAAATAGAAGCCATTGGTATTTTTCCAATGTTGGCCATGGATAACATACTTGGGCCAATATGCTTCTTTTGGGAGTTCTCATATGTGAATTTGTCATTATAAGTGGAGCCCATGGAACCTCTACTAGTTGTAACTACTTTACTTCATGCCTCAGTGATAATACCACCTTAGCTATGCTTTCTCAAATTAATCCATGCTCTTATTTTATAAAATTTTGATAAAGGGTTTTTTTTTTTTGTTGAGATCATTCACATGAATGATATTATAAAAAGATCTTAAGTTTTAAGTGGGATGTCACATGGCCTTTTGGTTGTAATCTTTTATTGATTGGTGGATAAAATCAGTTATGTGGGGAATATAATGATTGAGGCAAGTGGGGAGTCATTTTTTGGTGAACACATGGTGGGGTTGTTATTACTAGTGGGGCACGCATATTTTTAATTATTTTTATTTAAAAATAATATATTGTAAGGATTATTTTATTGTATTGGTAATTTATTTTGTAATTTTGTTTGTTAAAGAAAAAGGGTGAGGCTCAGGTTGTAGTTGGTTAATCCTACCTCATAAACTAAACCATTGCATTTTATATTCTATTCTATTTCCAATGAGTAGTTGGAAGACTAGGTCTGCCTAAGATGTAGTGCATTATTTAAAATTTTAATGCAAATTTTCATGAAATAGGCTATTAATTAAAAAAATGTCTTTTACTATAAATTTTAATTGATAACTCAGAATTGAGTTCCACATTTTTCAAAAGTGTATTTCTTTTCATCATCTTTCTATTGGTCTATTTTATTTTGTAAAATATACTAAAATATAAATGATCGCATTTTAGAGTGTTTCTTATTATTGGTTGTGATGCCTTGTGCTTATGGTTTGTTTTCATACATTGATATTTTTGTGGTAATGCATTTTCTATGTTATGTAAATTATTAAGGGAATATTCTTTTTTTGCACATACCTTATCTCTTTCATTTGTCAAGGATCAAAGGGTGAGGTCTAGTCTAGCAAGAGATCAAACCCCCTCACAGGGAACACAAACACCCTAAAGTCTTCTTTTGGATTGCATTTTCATCATTTGTTTCACTCATAGATGCATTTTAGGTTGAGTCCAACGTCTTTTTCTTGATGGTGAGGTCTAGTCTGTTGAGAGTTCATTGTCCATTCCTTTATGCTATTAATGATTGTAAACACTTGGTCAGAGAAAAAAAGTATAAATAACCCTATTGTAAAGAAGTAAAAAAAAGGAAGATTTTAAGAGGAATTTGTGATGAAATTTTACCTTTCTGTTGATTAAGCTTAATATATGAAATAATGGTTTTTTATCAACTTCATGTGTTTTCTCATGAACAATGGTGTGAGTTAAGTAATTAGACTTAAATATGAAATCTATCATATCTTTATTTTCTTATTAACTGATGCTAATATAAGATGATAATATTTTATGCAGTGATATTAGTCAAACCTAGAACCCAAAGAATCAAGGTAGTATATCTTTGCATTTATATAATCCCTATTTAATTTGCATAAAGAGAACCTATGGGAACCAATATAATCCCTGTTTAATTTACAAGTTATTAACACTATGTAAAAAAACCTATGGGAACCCATCTTTCACTAGGCACTTTGGGTGATCACCCAGGACCTAAATATTGTGGGAAAGGGCTAGTGTGATATCTCATTGGGCTAGACTTCAATGTCAAAGCTGGAATTATCAGATAAACCCAAAAAATTTGAGTTGGTGTTGGTAGTAGGACATGGTCCTCTAACTATGGGAAGAATACTAGCTCTATAGAGGTATGGATGCTCGAGGAGTGTCATCTAAGAGGTTAGGTGAAATAATATATAATCATAATAGATTTTTCTAAAATTGGTGTGTGGTTGGGCTTGTTATTCTATTACAAACATGGTTTTATAAATGTTCATGCTCATTATTTTAAGGCTTTATTTATTGAGTTGTTTTTATTTTTTGGTAGTGTTTTAAATGAAAATAAAGATAACTAATTTAAAAAATTAAATATTTGAAATTATTTTTCAATTCAATTTTTAATGCATGTAAAACTAGAAATCAAAGTATAGACTAAGAAAGCAAATGCTAGTTTTCTAGCTTTTCTAACCTTGCAAACTAAATGAAATTATTTTTGAATTTTATGATTTTAGGTAAATAAATTTTCTATGAAAACTGAGATATTATATTATTAAATTAAATTAAAAAAACATATATAGATCGTAAGTAGAAACATTAGCAAGTATTTAAATATTCTTTTGCATATGCAAGTTAAAACTAGTTTTTTTATGTTTCTAGGTGAATGTACACTAATTTGAATAATTTGTATCAAATGAAAATGAGTATATAATTTATTATTTTATGATTTTAAAAACTAAAAAGTCATTTTGAATTTACCCAAATAAGGAAAATCAACATTGTGATGCTACCCTTTTAAACTCCTAGATTTAGCTAGAGTTTTCTACTTGCTAATTTGCTTATGTGTACATGAACAAGAGCTTGTTTTGAGCTGAAATTGATTGTTGTTGATTGTGAAAGTGTTTATTTTTATTTTATAACATCTACTTAGGGTTTGAATTCAAATCTATATGATTTTAAAGAATCTCTTGCATGTCTATAAGAAATAAGGAACCTAATTTATATTTTTTATGTAAAGACAGAAAGAGAGAAAAATTATTTTCCTATCTATTTGAATTTTAAAAATATAAATATAATATAATTCAATAAATTAAACTAAACTAATTTAATCTACATAAAAAATGAATAAGATTAAAACAATAAAACCCCAACCTAATCAAGATGTAGACTAGCTGAAATCAAGAGATGTATATGTAATATAGTCCTTGGCATGCTAGCTCCTCCACTCAAAATAATGCTTGCATAAAATATCTATCCAAGGATAATGATAAAATAATAGTATCAAAAGGAATAATATGACAGTAACACAACTTCAAACAAAATAATAACTGACTATGGTTGGTTAGTGCATTAACTGCAAAGATTTGGTTATAAAGTTAATGACCCTCCTTACTTGAAATTGTGTAGTATAACACATAAATTATTATATAAAAATCTCAAAACAATAGTAATCAAGTTTGGTATATATAAAGCTTCAAAATATTCAACCAAAAATAAAAAAATTTGGATTTAAAATTCATCTAAAAATCAAATACTTGTAAAAAAGGAATATAAGTTGCACTTCAGTGAGTTTAACTAAGTTGAATTAGGATTAAAAATTGTGAGAGACTTAAAAATAATTACAAATAAAAGAGGGAGTGAGATAGGCTAACATGGATGGAAACTCAAGGTGACAAGAACAAGAAGCATGCAAAACATGTGAAAGCTTGAGTTCTAGATGTTAAATTTGGAACATAGACTAAAGGTGGCATAACTACCCCTATTTTTAAGATGGCCCTTATGATAAACCGACCATATAGGATGATGGAATTACTCTATTGGTGACGATTCTGTCATGATGTTTTTTTAAATCGATAGACAGTTCTATCATGTGAGGGGTAGTTCCATGATGGACTGCAATGGTTCCATCACTGAGAGGGGTGGTGTCTTCCCTTGTAGAAGGTTTTTAAAAAAAGATAAAAGAAGCCACCTAAGTCAAATGAAAGGGGGGTTAAGGGTTTTGGGTGAGAGATAGGGTGGGAAAAATATTAGTATGTAATAGAAAATGCACATTGAGCATAAATTAAATCTATACATCATCATTGGACATCATACTGGGAACATCACACCATGCATATTTTTGGTACATATAGTTGCTTGAATTTCTAGCTATTATTATTAACTGCCACGTAATTTATGTTATTTTTTATGGTTTGATAAATATGTAGTAAAAAATATATAAGATATCCTTGAAATATTCAATCATGATGATACTTTCTTGTCAAATTGATTTGATCTCCTTAATAACACATGGTATGCATCCATTAGAATAACATCATGCCATATTTCATCATTATAAGTTTTTCTTATAGAAAATTTGGTTAAACATCTTTTATCTACTATAACCTCATTCTATTTCTTAAACCATGAAATTCGATAAGGGTTAGGATGCTTTTCACATTGTAGATTTATTCTCTATCATTTCTTTAGAAACTATATTTTCACAACTACCACCATCTATAATTACTTTGCATAACTTTCCACCCAAAGTAAATCTTCTTCAAAAAATATTTGATCACAACCATACATCACCACCTTCTTTATTTTGCACTTGATCCTTCCTCGGAGCAACCATGGTTCTTCTCATCATGAGATTCTCTCCAACATCAAATGGTGCTACTTCAGTATTGTCCTTTTCTATTTCAATCTCAACTAGATTCAGTCTTGCGTGATTTTTTTGCCTCCTTTTTTGATCATGATAGTGTGGACACTCCAATTATTTATTCACTTCTTTTCCACATCTATAACATACAAAAGATCTATGTTGATTTGAAAACCATCCTCTGGTACCACCATAACCTCATCCTCTCTGAAATCCTCTTCCTCTTTGTTGGTATTGAAACCCTTGCCTATTATCATCTTACCTTTCTACACCACATGATGATTCACCTTTATTGGAATTAAATCCACCTTTGATGGTATTAGACCCACCTCATCCCCTTATTAGAGGGGATCCACCTCTTTTTGGACCAATAGATGTCCTTCTGAAATTATGCTTATTTTGTTTTTCTTCTACTTTCAAAGCTAATTGATAATCATCCTCCATGTTAAGTATTCTATGCATTCTTAATTCATCTTGAATATAAAATTCTAAACCATTTACATACCTTGCAGCCATCTACTCTTCTACTTCATCATGCTCTACCCATATGGAAAGCTTGTAAAATTCAACTGTATACTGTGATATTTTTGCCTTAAATTTTGAAATTTTTTGTATAGGGTTTGTGCATAATCCACATGAATAAATTTCTCCCTAAGATTTTTTTGCATCTTTTTTCTATGAATTATTCTTCTCTTTACTTTTTCTCTATCTCTCTTTTTGTAGGTGATCCCACTAAATCATTTCATGACCTTTCAATTTCATGCATGCAAACTTTACCTTTTTGTCTTCTCTCATAGTCTTCTACTCAAATAAATTCTCCATGTTATTCATCCAGTCAATCAACTCCTCTACTTTTAAACTAAACCCCATAATCTAGAACTTCAACCTTGATTCCTTCATTTCTTCCTTCTAAAGCCCGAACCATCCTCTCTTCCATCGATGGTGGCTACTCTTGTTCTTTTCTTTCTTGATGAACTTCTTCATTATGATATGTGTCTTCCTCATCACCACCTTATCTTTTTTGATGACTGATGATAACCTTTATTAATTATTGAACTTACCTCTGTAGCTCTTGTATAGTCTAGTTCATCTATGTAACACCTCCTCATCCTCTCACCATTCTTTACTCCTCCAAGATTTGAATGTGCTTTGATACCAAATAATGAATCAAAAAGCTATCAAGAAGAAGAAAATTACCAATAGGCCAAGATCTTGAAACAATACTCAAATTTTATTTGTATTGATTGCTTCTCATAATTACAAACCCACACCATACTTAAATAAGCATCAACTCAGAATTTAGAGTTTACATTTAAAATTTAAAAAAAAAAAACTAAAATCTCAAAAAGGCCCTATTTTTTAAAACCCCTAAAATTTTCCAAAAAACTCTCAATATATCCTAAGCACTATAATTATATGATGGGATAAAATTTAATTGAAGTTGATGTCTGGTTCAAAAAATATACAATTTTTTAAAATAGAAAAAAAAACATAAAAATTATTAAATCACAATTTTAGACCCTCAAATGATCACATATGGCCTCTAAAAAATATCAAAAACATTCCTAGGCAAGTAGAACTACGTAGGGATTACAACATACTTTTTGATATGATAGTTTTGACACGTGAAAGAGCTTAAATAGAGCTACAAGTCAAAATTTATGGCCTCTAAAAGGTTGCCTTATTTTTTCTACATCATGTATTTTATGCTGACATCAGAGGATGTTATGGTAGAGAACTTCTATAGGAGTTTGTGTTGATTCCCTTCCAGTGTCATTGAAAAGGGTGTCCCATATGTGTAAGCATGGGTGGGAAGCCCAGTAAGTTAGTACTCGAGGCAATACACATGGTAATTTCATCAGCCTGTGTATGGTCCCTAGACCTCTCCTCTATTGTCACCCAATGGTGACGTGGACATCGATGGGATGATCATCAAAATTATGATGAGCATTGTGAGAGTGGTCACCAACCTGTTAAACACATGCTACATCCAAGGAGAGGTAGGTTCTCTATTGGAGGCAGTGTCAATGTGTCCTTCCATGTATGGAAAGGGGGCTTATCTGGGCTTCCCTGGCCAAGTATTGATAGGAAAAATATATAACCCAATATCAAGTTTATGGATTCATTTGTTAGATGTTTGGATCCATGATGTTTCAGTTATGCCAAGTAAACTTTAATCATGAATATGGAACACCCAATCTTGGAAACTGATCATGCTCATATTTACCTTTTATGCTTTAATTATTGTAAGACCAACATGACAAACAAGTCTTATGGGAACTTATGTTAAGTATCTCTTTGATACTAGTTCCCTTTTATGGTCAAAATGTTGAAAAGTATCCTACTGAAACTCAATATTTATGTTATTTTGTTACAATATAGTAGAAATATGAATTCTACTTATAGTTATTTATATTATTTTTTATTGTAATGTTAATCACCCTTTTTAGAAGCTGAAAGTTTAAAAATAGACTATGTAATAGTCCTATCCAACATAGATAAAACTTGATTGATGTGGTGTATTTGTATTTATATTGGTTGATAATGTCATTCATACTTTACATTTTTCCTGTTATATGTTTTAAGCTTCCAAAAACTAACTTTGATAGTTAATAATTGTTCTCATGGATATTATGGAAATCTATATCAGTTGCATCAACATGTATACTCAATTTAACATCTACCACTTAGGCTACCCCATGCCATGTTATTTGAAAAGAAGATATTTTTAGTTGCACTTACATGATTACTAGTTCAATGCATATTGAATTAGATATAGAGGTTGAAGACAAGAAGACATCGTATATTGTTATATATCACACAAAACATGAAGATTATGTTTATATCTAATGGCAGTAGTTTTGGAAACCTAGATCTTGAATAAATGAATACAATTTTCCTAATGAGATTATTAATTTACAATACCATCCACATTTTAAATTATACATAATTGTGTTATAAATATAGTCCATTTTTTCAATTTAAATTCTACAACATAGAATACCTCATGCAATCTCATGTGAAAAGATAACATTTTGGTTGGACTTATATCACTTCATTATATATAGATGTTGAATAAAAAGATACAAAAGGTACCATCATATAATGCACAAAGCATGGAGATTCTGTGTATATTTCGCTGATGACATTTATACCCAAATGCAAACATAATTTTCTTCAACAACTATAAAATACAATAAATTTTCTTTGAATTGTATTCAATGCAAGGGGAAATTTAAGGAGAATGTTCAAAATGCTATAGAATTATAAAAAATATACATTTAGTTTTATATGTCTTCATTTAACTATTAGTTGACATAGTACTTTGATAACTGTATAATTGTAAATTAAAATTTTATCTTTTTTTCTTGTAATATATTTCATTATTTTTATATATAAAATACAATTGTTTTATACATATCAATGATTATCACAAATAATTTTTAATACAAAAGTAAAGATTAATCATACATGACCTTTGTTTCATTTAGAAACAAAGGTTTAATATAAAAAATAAAATATGTTTAAAATTCTCCAACATAATGGAAACATTTTAGACTAATGAACGTGGGGTTGAAAAAAAGCATCCCTCTAAATCTTGAACAATCAACTGCATATTTGAACACCACCACCTCTGGGTGCTATAATATTTATATAAATATTGTTATAATAGGTAGTGCGCACAGAATATAATATTGTTTATATGTGTGACATTGGTACTTAGAGGTGATGTTGCTAGTTTACAAAATTTACTAGAAATTAGTATTAGAATTTTTGGTCACAGACATCTAGTGGAAGACGGGGAATCGGAATGGCATGGAGATGCACTGCTCTTGGCATGGTAACACCATATACTTCTGACATATCAAAATTTTGAGGAGAAACATCTTCAGGTAGACTCCAATTGAAGCAGTGTATCAACCGTTCAAGTCCGAGATGGACCATGGACAAAGCTAAATTTAAACCCGGGCATCCTCGCCTGCCTGAACCAAATGGTATCACATCGAAATGTTGACCTTTCACATCGATTTGGTTTCCCAAAAATCTTTCTGGCTTGAATTTATTGGCTTCTTCCCAGGCAGTTGGATCCCTTGCAATGGCCCAAGCATTTACTATAACTTGAGTCTTTCCAGGTATTCGATATCTGTCTATTGTGGAACATTCCATAGACTGATGTGGAAGCAGCAGAGGAGCTGGTGGGTGAATTCGCAGTGTTTCTTTCACCACTGATTGGAGAAATTGAAGATGAGGTAGATCGTGTTCCTCTACCATATGATTCAATCCTTTTAAAGTATCAATCTCTTCTTGAACACTCTTCATTGTTGACGAATTTCTCAGCAATTCTGACATTGCCCATTCCAACGTTCCTTCTGAAGTATCTGTAGCTGCAGCCAATATGTCCTGAAAACAAAATTGTGATGTAAACCAAAAAAAACATGACACTGCCACTGGATGAGAGTTAAGCAAAGGATAGTTCTCCTATGTTATCAGAAACTGTAAATCTGAAATGTAAATGTAAATGTAACTGGAAAAAGAATGCAAAGGTTTGCATATAAGAAAAGTTTGTAAATATATATCAATTATATTCATTTATATAATTAAATTGTAAAAAAGTAATTTATATATATTTTTTCCAATAAATTTTTTTAATTTAAAATATATTAAATTATTATTTTAAAAATAAATATTTAAAAAATTATAATTGAAATTGAAACGGTCAAGTAACAAAGTTTCCAAAAAGTCTTTGATTTCTTATTTTAAAAATAGGAAAAAAATACTAAAAGGAAGGAAAAGATCAAATTTCTGTACTTGCTTTATTTTAAAAAGAAGTAATTAAAAGTACAAATATAATCAAGATGGTATAATTGTCGTCACCACAGATTATATTTGAAATGGTAATTCATATTATATCTGGAATGGTATAATTATCATCACCACAGATTATATTTGAAATGGTATAATTATTATCATCACAATATATTATATCGTTGTCACAGACTATATCTGAAATGATATGATTATCATCACCATTATATATTATATTTGAATTGATATAATTATCACCATCACATATTATATCTGGAATGGTATAATTATCACAGCCACATATTATATCTAGAATGGTATAATCATCTTCACCATAAATTATCTTTGAAATAGTATAACTATTGTCACTATCATATATTATATCTAGAATGGTATAACTATCGTCAGCACATATTATATCTGGAATAGTATTAGTTCAATTTTTTTTTTGACGCCCCACTACATCATGCAAAAATTCATAGGGAATACATTTACAAGAAAGACTGTCAATGCCAAATATAAACAGCAGACCAATCCCTCATGGTAAAACGTTTTTCAGTTTTTACAAGGAATTTATTGTGTAAATATTTTTGAATATTTTTTGTTTTTAAAAGTGATTTAGTGTGTAAATTTTTTATGTCGGAACAGTAAGAAAAGCGATTCGAGTGAGTCAATTTTTTAAACTACAAAATATGATTAGTTATAGTGTAATTTTTATAGATTTTAAAGCTACGAAAAGTAAGAAGAAAAGAGGTTAGAGGGTAGATTTTTTGAGGGGATTTTTAATCCACAAATGTAAACAAAAAATAATAATTGTTATATACATATATCTTTTTAGGTTTTTTAGACGAAGAAAAATAGGGGATTTTTTAATATGGGGGGAGGGCGCGGGGAATCCATATAAACAATACAGTTCAACAATCAATTTTTTTTTGAGATCTGACATATTTTTCATCCACAATTTGAGGAAATAATAACAGAAATAAAAAATTAAAAGGGAATAAACATACTATGAAGACATTCTTTATATTGTCTCGTGTAATTTTGATTTCCATGGAGTCATTTTTACACAAAGAAAGCAGCATATCCACAAAGTCCTCACACTCCAAACTGCTCCAATTCTTCCTACTTTCAATGTGTTCATCCACAATTCTTTCCACAAACACATGAAAAATGTTAGTAAGCTCACCTTGTTTTCGCCTAATCCCATGCACATCAAGCCAAACCAACAGAGGAATGTAATCCCTGTAATTAAACCCAGCTGTGAGAGCGAGCACTTCGTCCAAAACTTCCTTGAATACTTTTCTTCCCAGCTCAGCCTCGTTGCATTTCTTCCCAAATGACACTCTGCAGATAATATTATTAGTGAGAAAACACACCTCCCTGGATACATCTACAGCACAAGGATTCACCACACTGTTAGCATAAGCTTTGTGTAGTACGGAGCGTATCATGGAAGACACTTCTTGGTCTCTGAGGGATGAGAAGGACTTCATTCTCTTGGGGGAAAGGAGATCCTGGATGATGAATTTGCGCATGAATTTCCAGTATGGACCATATGGAGATAGTGAAACTTTCTGAGGGCTTAGAAGGTGGTTATCGTCTCCCATTGGAGGACGGTCTGCAAATATGTGGTCCTGCGTTTTCAAGACTTGCTCAGCCAGGTGTGAAGATGAACTTACAATGGTGAGCAGAGAACCCAAGTAGAGGGTCATTATTGGGCCATATCTGTGCGCAAGGTTCGAGAAGCATCTGTGGGGAAGATTGGATATGATATGAAGGTTGCCTATGATGGGCAATGATGTCGGGCCAGGGGGAAGATTGGATGGTTTACTTGATTTTCGAAATATCAGGGCTGAAACGAATAGGACTACAAGCAGCGAAATCCATGTAATAGTCAGGGATTCCATTGTTGTTAATATAAAGTGGACAATGTGAGACAATAAAATGGAGAGAAAGGACGCCCTCTGAAAGGAGATAATTGAATCCTTTCCCCTGGTCAAGAACACATGCACTGAAATTCCAATCCCTCTATATTTAAATGGACAGTGTCTTGGCCTACTTTTGCAAAGCCAACCTCAACCTCAACCTCTCAAAATATTTTTGTGGGGTCGCTGAAAACGTAGTTAGTGACTCTCCTCAAACAAATGCCATATTATTAAAACGTACGTACTGATGTGTCATATACCGTTTTAGTCTATTTTACTCAAAGTTATGTATTGGTGTGATATATTTATTTTGTTTTTTTAATTAGTCTTTGCGTAACGGGTATCTATTGTAATCAATTGACTTAATAATTTGTGTAGCAAGTATTTATTGTAATCAATTTAATAAAATACAAAATAAATTAATTTGTTGTCTTTTTATTCATTGAGTTTGAAAGATTTAACTAATTTTCTAAGGAAATTGAATATTTATATGATCCAAAATTATTATTTTTGAGGATGCCCATGTTTTAGAGAAGAGGGGAAGATATTTAAGGTGCCTTTGGCACATTGCTTGGATTTCTTTATGTTTTTTAGTGGTGGCGGCCCGTGTCTTCTATGGAGTTTGCATTTTGTGGTGTTCATGCCAATGACCTATCTTTTCTGGTCTACATTTTGTGGTGTTTACGACAGTGACATCAATTTCCTCTATTCTCTAGTTTGTGCTTCGGTTTTAGGTTGGCAATGATGGTGATTTAGAAAATGGTAGTGGTTCCATTTCTACGTTGTTGTTCTCTACTTTCCAGTCTGTGGTTGCTAGGGTCTGCGCTTTACACCCTTTCCATTCCTTTCTAATCTAGGGTTTGGTTAGGGTTTTGGGTTTTTTAGTGTTGTGTTTCCCTATTTCACCTGAACAGCAAGCACTTTCTAAAGGCTCATTGTTTTCACTTGATTGGCTCTGCTCGAATGACAAGGGTGTTGTTAAGGTTTTTTGTCTTGTATTTGCTCAACTCTACCCACCCAACAAGGAAGTTGTGAGGGCTAGTGTCGTGATTTTTGCCAACCACTTTATTATGTAATCTTTTGGGTATTATTTTTTTAATAATAAATACATCTTCAAGCATTTCAATTAAAAAAGCAAATGAACATCAGAAAAATGATGCAAATTGATAATTGATAGTGACTGTGTACTAAAATGGTCACATCGTGCTCTGGTGCTTGGTAACTAATAATGTAAAATATCTAAAAAACCCTACCACTAGAGTTTGTAGCCTAACATCGAATGCTTTCTAGGCTAACATCGATTGCACTCGCATATGCCTCAACCATATAAATTATAACATAGTGGCATGCTTACATCGAATGCACTTGCATAATCCTCAAACACATAAACAAAAATAATAATGAAAAATCGATACTGAAACTAAATTAGATGTGTGAAAATACAATAAGAATCATGAATTAAATAAAAACAAGTAGCATGCCATTGCAACCATTTGGTTATAAATGAAGTAATATTACCTTAAAAAAATTTATTTTTGAATTTTTTTGGCTTCTCTCCCTGAATTAATGATTTTATTTCTTCATCAAAAACTCTTAAATAGTTTTCAGTTGACTATGCTTTTCTTCCAGGAGACATGTATGCATAAATAAAATAAAAAAAGTGAAATAAGTTCTAGAACATGCAAGCATACGTTGAATTTCAATCATTTAAAAGGGACAAACAATCAACTCAACATGCAAATTAGTAACCTAAAATAATGACATAAATACAATTCTATTGTTCTTGACATATCTGAGAAAACATACACTATCCAATATGCAAGTTTTTCAAATTGGTTAAAATAATAAGATGTGTTGAAATAAGATTATTGTAGGATGACAAGTTCCTATTATTTACTATTGCAGCTCTTTCAAGTGTATTATTAAATTAGGTTGTGTCTTACATTAAAGTAAACAACATGCAGTTTTGAATAATGGTATTATAACCATAAAATCTCCAGGGAACTTTCCTAGCAACTCAGCCTGAAGGAATGTCTCTTGAATATATTTAGTTAGAATATGTTTTTTATATTCCTCAAATATTTTGTTTTCTTAGTTTTTGTGCCTCTTACTTTCCTGTTAAAAGCTTAAATATGTTTATATATGGTTGTTACGTGAACTCTAAACAGGATGCCAACAAGCAGAAGCCACAAAACAAAAAAATTACCAACATGAAACTCTACCACCTTACCGACACGAAATTCTACCAGCTAAGAAAATGGTCATATACAAAGATAGAGAGGCTCCCTTGAATAGAAACAACATGCAGTGTCATGTGATAGTGAAGTAAGATAACCTACCTTAACACAAAAAAAAAACACACACACACATATATATATATATAAAAGCCATAACCAAATCATGAAGAAATATTAATGAGTGACAGAGCCATGCCAACCACATGTAGTAGCAAACTGTTATTATTTCCCTGTAATTCAGTGAGCACTGAGCTCCCATTAATCAACCGACACTATGATTTCAACAAAGCAATCGATGGAGAAATTTGGCGTGTTCTCCCGTCTTTTGCCACACACCATATAACACTGTTTCTGGTTCCATATAGACTACTCTGATATGACGTGTGGGTTAAAATAAAAGCCCCACTTCCCCCTCCTATAGCTGCTAATTATTATAATTTTCAGGGGAAAACTCTATTGGAATTCTCATGGTGTTTAAATATTTTAACTATTTTACATGTCAAATGTATCAGATGAGAGAGATATGGGCTTGACTCGATCGTGCTCGCCACACTCAAGAGGCAGGGCATTCATATACTAGGGAGTATATAGAACACTTGGCTTCTTATAATTCCTGCGTTAGAATCGACCCTAAATTTTTAAATATGACTATATGGTTGACATGTGAAAATATAAAATAATTTTAATATTTTTTATATTCAAAATTTAATCATATTATAATATTTTAATAATTTCAAATTTAATTTTAATTAATTTAATATTTTTAAGAAAATTAAATAAAAATATTGTTTTTATTAATAATATGTTTTCTGTTTAATTAATAAATTATAAATATTTTTTAAATTCAATTAATTAAAAATTAAATTTATAGTTTATAATATTTATATTTCTTTAATTTTCTTACAAATACAACTTATTACTCAACTTAATTTCATTTTCTCATTCATTTATTTTATCAACCAACTTATTTATCAAATTAAAGTTTGGAATGCACATATAATAATGTTCTATCAAATCATTTCTATATATTATATAGATTTAGTTCTCATTAATGACTAATGCATCAATTGATAGCAATCAAACAATGTTGAGACAACCTTTGTTCCCTCTTATGTTACTTTTATGCATTAATGTGATCAAATTGTTGTAATGCCATAATAGAATAATTAGTTTTAAAACCATAACTCCACACACACACACACACACACACACACACACACATTAACAAAGGCTAAGTTATAGCCATAGTATTTGCCGTGTTGTAAGGTAGAAGATTGGAGGTAGTACATGTATTGCATTAGGTATTAACTAAACATGCTTTCAATTTTTGTGAGAATATTATTGAGACAAATAGGTGGTCATTTGCTATCCATATGATAATTTCCACTAAAATGAACATAAGTAATTGTGGTACATTTATCAACTACATTTGATTTTTTATCTATGATTTATTTCATATTAGATTTTTTTGTAAATAATAAAAAAAAATGTAAAATAAATAATAAATTTGTAAATGCATATCTTTTTGCACATTTATTTGATTCTATATTTATATGTTTTATTTGTGCATTTTGTTAGATGTCTGTTGAAATGAATTGTCAAGGAAAAACAATTAGTAATAAACATATGTTTTTCACTCTATTATTATGATCAAATGTACAAAGTACATATAATTGAAATACATGGAGGCATTGATAAAGAAAAGGAAACTACTGCATACTTTTTAACTTGCTCTTTCCAATCAAAAGTTTTTCTTTCCATTTTATATTTTCCAAATTTGTCTATTTACAATTTGTTTTGTAAAATATATTCATAAAGTTCTTTTTTTATTTTTAAAGAGAAAAGACCCAAAAAAATTACATTATGGTCAGTCCAATATGCATAAAAGAGATTTCAATATATATATGTATTTTTATCAAATCATGCATGTATATGTAGTTCGCATATTTGGGATAAGAAATAAAATGTATTTCTACATACATTGGTGTAGATGTTCTTGTGAATTTTTATTTTATATCATAGTAATATTAAAATCATTGACTAATCAAAATGGTTATGGTCTAACTGATGAGGATGATGGTTACTTATATTTATCCATTAGGGTACAAATCCCTTTAGGTACTCAACACAAAAAGTCAAGTGGTTACTGTTATGATCATGCTTTGAATGAATTTGGTAGCATGGATGCCCCTTAAGAGTGGCTACTTAGCCAAAAGAGCTCACTGATTCAAATGTATATTTACTCATCATTGTAATCTGCTATATGTTTATTTTTAAAATATGTAGTAAAATGCCAACTGATGCAAAAACATAGGCCAACCTTTCACAAGCCATAAATTTTGACCCATAGCTCCATTTGACCTCTTCCATGTGCCAAAATGATCATCTCAAATAGTTCATTTCTATCATAAGCCGCTCTATCCACTTAGATTTGTTTTCACTATTTTTTGGAGGCTATACATGATTATTTGAGGGTCCAAAACTATCATCTAATGAACTTTTTTAGAATTTTTTATTTTTAGAAATTGTATATTTTTAAGACCGGGTGCCAACCTTAGTTGAATTTCATCCCATAGACTAATTTTAGTGTTTAGAGTGTATTGAGATATTTTTAGAGTTACATGTTCTTATATGCAAAACTTACTATAAATAACAACTACTAAAAATAGACTTTTTTTAGATTTTAGTTTTCTTTTCAAATTTTGCATATCAAATCTAAATTATGAGTTTAAGTTTATTTAAGAATGGTTTGGGTTTGTAATTATTTCAAGTCATTCAATATGAGTCAACACATGTTATTATTTTCAGAAGCTTTGCCTATTGATAATTTAATGCCTTGATAGTTTTCAAGTTCATAATATAGTATCAAATCAAGTTCAAATATTGGAGGAGTAAAGAATGGTGAGAGGATGAGGAAGTATTGCACAGATGAACTAGACTATACAAGAGTTGTAGAGGTAAGTAGAACAATTAACCGAGGTTATCACCAATCAGGTGAGAAGACAAGGTGGTGATGAGGTAGACATAGATCGTGATGAAGAAGTTTAGTAAGAAGAAGAATAACAAGAGAAGCCACCATCGATAGAAGAGATGATGGTTTGGGATTTATAAGGAAGGAATGAAGGAATCAAGGTTGATGTTTCAAATTATGGAATTAGTTTAAAACCAAAAGAGTTGATAGAAGACTATAAGAGAAGGCAAGAAGGTAAAGTTTGCATACACAAAATTGAAAGGTCATGTAATGACTTGGTGGGATCACCTTTAGAAAGAGAGACAAAGGAAAGGTAAAGAGAATATTAATCTATGGAAAGAGATGGATAAAAATCTAATGGAGAAATTTCTTTTGGTGGATTACATGCAAACTTTATACCGAAGATTATAAAATTTGAGGTTAAAAGATCATAATATACTAGAGTATACAAAAGATTTTTATAAGCTTTACATACAAGTGGAGAATGACTAAATAAAAGATAAAATGGCTGCAAGGTATTAAAATGGTATGAAATTTTATATTAAAGATGAATTAAATATGCATAGAATAGTTAGCATGGAGGAGGCTTATCAATTAGCTTTGAAGGCAGAAGAAAAACAAAATAGACAAAATTTTAAAAGAACGTCTCTTGGTCCATGAAGAGGTAGATCCTCTCCAAATAATGAATGAGGTGGGTTTAATACCATTAGAGGTGGGTATAAGACCAATAGAGGTGAATCATCACATGGTGCAGAAAGACAAGATGAAAATAGGAAAGGGTTTAAATACCAACAAATAGGAAGAGAGTTTTAGAGAAGATGAGACTATAGTGGTGCTAGAGGATGGTTTCTAAATCAACACAAATTTTATGTCTATTATAGATGTGTAGAAGAAGGGCACAAAGCATTTGAGTGTCCACACTATCAAGATCAAGAAAAGAGGCAAAAAGATCACCTGTGAGTGAATCTAGCGAGGATAAGATAGAAGAGCAAAATACTAAAGTTGTACTTATAGATGTTGGAGAGAATCTCATGATGATAAAAACCATTATAACTCCAAGGAACAAGTGTAGAATAAAAGGAGTGGTGATGCATGGATGAGATTAAATATTTTTTGAACAAGATGTACTTCAGGTGGAAAGGTATGCAAAGTAAATATAGATGGTGGTAGTATGAAAATGTGGTTTCTAAAGAAATGATAGAGAAATTAAATTTTCAATGTGAAAAGCATCCTATTCCTTATCAAATTTCATGGTTTAAGAAACTTAATGAAGCTACAGTAGATAAAAGGTGGTCAATTAAGTTTTCTATAGGAAAAATTTATAATGATGAAATATGGTGTGGTGTTATTTCGATGGATGCATGCAATGTGTTATTGGGAAGACCATGACAATTCGATGGGAAAGTAATTCATAATGGAGAAAAGAACATGTAAAATTTTTGGAAAGGTGGTACAAATGTAATTTTTTTACCTCTTAAAGAGGAAGAGAAGGTAGAAAGAATGCTCTCTAATAAAG
Source organism: Torreya grandis (assembly GCA_037957365.1). NCBI lineage: Eukaryota > Viridiplantae > Streptophyta > Pinopsida > Cupressales > Taxaceae > Torreya > Torreya grandis. The sequence continues at coordinate 810,707 of JARHVA010003086.1, forward strand.
AATTTATCCAAGCTATGAAGGTGGCAGGTTATTGTTATGTATTAGTAGTAAAGAATGAAGACACATAAATAGTGAAACTACCAATAGAAGTAGCAAGAGTGCTGAAAAAATATGTAGATGTTATGCCTAATGAGTTATTAAATTATTTTTCACCAAAGAGAGATATTTAAAATCACATTAATCTGAATTCCTCGATCAGCACTACCCAATCAAGTAGCTTATAGGATGAGTCTAACAGAACATGTAGAATTAAATAAATAGATTACTGAATTGCAAAGAAAGAAGGTGATAAGAGAGATTATGAGTCCATGTGTAACATCAACATTTTTAAATCCAAAGAAAGATGGAGGATGGAGAATGTGTGTAGATAGTAGAGTAATTAATAAAATTACAAATAAGTATAGGTTTTCTATACCTCTTTACACGATATGATAGATGTGCTTATAGGAGTAAAATATTTTACTAAGATTGATCTAAGGAGTGCTTATTATCAGATTCAAATTCGTGAAGGAGATGACTAGAAGACTACATTCAAGACCAAGGATGGCTTATATGAGTGGATTTTGATGCCATTCAAATTATCTAATGCACCTAGCACATTTAAGATGGTGATGAAGACATTGCTACAAGAATATATTGATAAGTTTGTGATTATTTATTTTGATGATATTTTGATATTCAATAAGACTAAAAAAGAATACTTATAGCATTTGAGAATGATATTGGATTTGTTAAGAAATGAAAAGTTGTATATAAATTTTAAGAAGTGCAAGTTTATAGAGAATAGTTTTGTATTTTTAGAATTTGTAGTTTCAATAGAGGTGTGAGAATGGATGAAGAAAAGATAAAGGAAATTGTTGAGTGGCCTATTCCAAGAAGCATAATAGAGATAAAAAATTTACATGGTTTAACAACTTTTAGTAGAAAATTTATTAAAAAAATTAGTAGTATTTTGGCACCAATAACAAATTGCATGAGAGGGAAGGATTTTGCATTGACTACAACAGTCATAGAAAGATTTGAAATTTTGAATAAGATTATAGAAAGACCAATTTTAGAATTATTAGATTTTAACAAAGTGTTTGAGGTTGATTGTGATTCTTCATTTATAGGGATTGGTGTTGTGCTGAGTCAATAAAGAAAGCCAATAGCATATTTTAGTGAGAAATTGAACGAGCTAAGAAAATAGAATTCTAATTATGATGTTGAAATTTATGCAATTGTATAAGCATTAAGACATTAGAGGAATTATCTAGTGCCTAAGGAGTTTATACTATTTTATAGATCATGGTGCTTTGAAGTATGTGAATACATAAAAGAAGTTGAATAATAGGCATGCAAAGTGGGTTTATTTCTTGTAGGGGTATACTTTTATGTTGAAGCATAAATTAGAGAAATAGAATCAGGTAACTAATGCATTGAGTAGGAGGGTAGCGTTATTAACTACTATGGTGAGTGAAGTAGTTGGATTTGAAGCTATCAAAGAATTATATAATATTGATCCATATTTTGGCAATGTAGTTGAGCAAAGCAAGAATCCATTAATAGCTGAGACAAATGATATCCATGATGAGTATCTTATATATGAAGGTTATATCTTCAAAGGAAAATAATTATGCATTGTATTTGGGTCTATACGAGACAATATAATAAGAGAATTACATAGTGATGCTTTGGTTGGACATTTTAGTAAGATAAAGATAATAGCTTTGGTGGAGGAAATATATTGTAGGCTAAAGATGAAAAGAGATGTGATAAAGTATGTTTTAAAGTGTAGGATATGTCATGTGGCTAAAGGACATGCACAAAATACTGGATTATACATGTCATTACCAGTTTCAAGAGGACCATGGACATATTTGAGTATGGATTTTGTGTTGGGATTGCCAAACACATAGAGAGGTAATGATTAATTTTTTATTATTGTAGACAAATTTTATAAAATATCTCATTTCATTGCATGTAATATAACCAATGATGCCACTAGAGTTGTATAATTATTTTTTAAAGATATTGTGAGATTGCATGGTGTTCCTAAAACTATTATTTTAGATAGGGACACAAAAGTTTTAAGTCATTTTTTGAGGTCTTTGTGGAAGAAGATGGGTACTAAGATATAATTCAGTAGTGCATATCAGCCACAAATATATAGATAGATGGAAGTTGTGAATAGGAAATTTTCAAAAAAAAATTGAGATGCATAGTGGGAGAGAAGCCCAAAAAATGGGACTTGGCCTTAATAGAAGCTGCTTTTATAAATAATAGTTCAGTGAATAGATCAATAGAAAAGTCATCATTTCAAAAAATTTATGGGATAAATCCTATATTTATTTTATATTTGGTATAATTAGCAATTGTAGATCGAATTAGTGATGATGCAAAACCATTTGTCGAGCATATATAGTAGTTGCAAGGAGTAAGAAGAAAGTTGAAGCAAAGTAATGAGGAATATAAAGCAATAACATATGTCAAAAGAAGATCAAAGGTATTTGAACAAGGAGATTTTGTAATTGTTTACTTTAGGAAATAAAGATTTCCAAATGGAATGTACAACAAGTTGAAGTACAATAAAATTGAACCATGTAGAATTGTGAAAAAAAATCAATGATACTACTTATGAGGTGAGTTTGCCACAAAATTTTGATATCTTTTCAGTATTTAATGTTTCAAATTTATATGAAGGTGATGAAGATAAAGAAGTAAATTGCGAGTAATAGGTTCTAAAGAAGAAGGAAAATATAGTCCAGATTTTGGATATGAAGACAGTGAGCACAAAACAAGGGAATTATAATAGGTATTTGGTATAGTGGGAAGGATTATAGAAAAAAGACAATTTATATTACATAATAGGAACTGAAGAATATTGACAAGGAAAATGGAAGCATTACATTCAAGGCAACTTGTAGGAGTTGAGTTATTTTCAACAGAGGAGAATGATGCATAAAAAATAAGCCAACCTTCTAAAGGCCATAACTTTTAACCTATAGCTTCGTTTGAGCTCTTACACATGCCAAAATGGCCATCTCAAAAAAAATTTCCTATCCAAATCCACTTTATCCACTTAGATTTTTATTTTTGATATTTTTTGGAGGCCATACGTGATCATTTGAGGGTCCAAAATTATCGTTTAATGATTTTTTTGAGAATTTTCTATTTATAGAAATTGTATATTTTTAGGACCAGACGTCAACTTCAGTTGAATTTAATTATATTGTCTAATTTTTGTGTTTAGATTGTTTCAATAGATTTTGAGAGCTACATGCGCTTGCATACAAAAGTTACTATAAATAGTAGTTGGTAAAAATAGACGTTCTTTTTAAGATTTTAGTTTTTTTAAAAATTTTACATTCCAAATATAAATTTTGAGTTGAGGATTATTTAATCATGGTTTTATTTTATAATTAGTTCAAGTCATTCAATAGGAATCAATACAAGTTATTATTTTTAGAAGCTTTACCTATTGATAATGTATTGTCTAGATAGTTTTTGAGTTCATTACCAATATGCTATGTAATTTAGTGATTCCATGTGAATGTTACCTATTGAGATACATAGAAAAAATAAAATTAAAAAAATCATCAAAAAACATTTTCTTTGCATATGAAAAGTGTCTTGTAAGTGTGAATTTATTAAAAGAAATGATGTATGGAAATTTAAAGTGCAATATATTATGAAGGGGATAAATTGAAGCTATACTTAATAATTTAAAAAGTTAATCTTTAGTTTATTCTCAAAATTAAAAAAAGGGTTTTCTATAATATGAATGATGTTGACATACAAAGGCTATACTTGTAATAACAAATGATAGAAATAATATTATTATTTGGCCGAAATGCTTGATAAAAATGATAATATTAATTGATAAATTTTTTTGCATTGAATTTTTTCTAATCCTCAATATATAGTTGGGGAATAATTTATATTTAAACCATAAGAGACAAATAATTAACCCAAAAAACTTATTTCTGCCAAACTCCCAAAAAATTAGGTATCCCATTGTAAATTGAGACTATTCAAAACACTTAAACCAAAGGAAAGGTAAAACTATAGGTTTATTGGTGTTTAATTGATTGTAAATTATGTTTGAAAAATATAAAAAATAAATTGTCTGATGACACATTTTTTTGATTCATGTTAATTAATTCTTCTTTTAAAATTGTAAAGTTTAATTGATAGAGAAACTTGAGAGAGTGAGTGGTGGCCCCAATAAACTACATTGACATTTTAGAATAGTTTGAGTAATGGATTTCATGAAATCTTCATTGAGTTGTTCTTGATAAAATATACACCAATACTTTCGATACAATTAAATAACAACTCAGGAATTTCATAATTACCTTTTGTTGGAAAACGTAGATGAATGTTTGATCTGCACATGGAGCTCCCATACAAATGTTCACATGGCTAAGATGCTAAGGGACAATTAAAAAAAATTAAATTTCAAGAGCACTAGCATATAATTTATCTCCAAAGTTATCAATAACTAGGTAATATTAGAAAGAGAGTTGCAGAGTCTAAGAATACAAAAAATGGCTATCAAGTGTGTACTATCAATAAAACATGCATAATATTTTTGGCTGGGACTTGGCTTAGTTATGTTGTTGCACAATTGTGAGTGTCAAGTTGGAGATGTAGTTATTTTCGGGGCATCCATAAGCAAAAATCAATGAATAATTTTAAGGAATGCTACTTTCATAGCATGGATTTTCACTCCCAACTGAAGTAATAACTGGTAGATAGGAATTTGGTATGCCCAATTATTAGAGAAAACAATAGTCTATGTGGCTAATAAAGTGGATCCTTAATGAAACATACCATTTAATTTAAAAGGTATTTACAGAGGGTTGTCTCAATGTCATATTTAGAGGGTCAATGCATTTGGTCGATAGAGAAGATGCAAATGGCCAAAGCATTCAAGGTTATGATGTTGTAATTTGCTACTCTGGTTACTTTAGGTGACCATAACCATATCTAAACTATTTGGGAGAGTTTCACATATCTGATAGACTCATTGTTGACTGGAAAGAAAATGTTAAAAGGAATGAAACCAAGTTCTTGGAAGAGCATCGTGGAAGGCATTACAGGGCTAGGTAAGGTATGTGGCATTTTATTTTAGCCTTTTGCATGATAGGAAATCCACCTTAATAATTTCAGATGGCCATGATAAGTATTAGTTTATATCAATTCTATTTGAGGTGTAAAATTTATAGAGGTGGTTTATTATTGTGAATTTGGTATTGCATGGAGATATAATGGAAGGAAACAGAAGAACATATGGGAAATGTATTGCATATAATTCACATTCAAACTATAATGAGGTCCTTGTTTAAGGAAATTTGGAGATGAGAAAAAAAAAGTCCTAATATTCAGTGATTGCCTTATGGTTTTGGGAGGGGAGGAAGAGGAATAAGGTTAATCAAATTTACTAGAGTATTGGTTAGCTTAATCATGGAGGGTTGTCGAGTCCAAGTTTCAAACATACCATTGATAGTAATTGCCAAGGAGTTGGCTAAGTATATGGAGGGTATTACTAGTAAGGAAAGTGTTTTCCCATGTGAAATTAAGATAGACAAAAATAATCAAAAGTCCAAATAATAATATGGGGTTCTTATTTTCAAGGATGAGTTATTTTATTATTTTATTCTTATAATAATATAATTCAAGTTTTAGATCAGTTATGTTACCTATCCCAATGTAATATTATATCTCAAAGCATTTGAAATTATCTTTTAATCACTCTTTATCCATTGGTCGTATCAAATAAATATTGGTAGAGTTCAAAGAGATGATGTAGTTGTGATATTATCTTTAAAAAAATTATAGGTTATAATGTAATGTAAAACAAAGTATAAGTGTACATCAAATGTACTTTTTATTATATATTTAAAATTCTTCGATATTTAAAAATTAATGATATGGCAATCCAAGTTTGCATGTAAAAATACAGATTATAGGATTATTTTTAAAATGAATTTAGTTATTTCACCATTAATGCAGGTGCCTAGAGATTCAAAAACCAAAACCACATCATGCATATCTTAGATGTTCATGACAATAATCTTTCACATCATCTTATAAAATTCCATAAGCAACATTCCCTCATAAAAATTTACCTCAATACAATTTTAATTTTTTTTATCAGCATCAAAAATTTGCTTCTATTCTCACATTCATTATAGAGGATTAGATGTCATTGAATGCTTTAACAAATATAATACATACAAAGAAATTTTTTTATCTTCTTATATTCCATCCTGTAGAGCACCAAGCAAATGTGGGATCTAGTGAGTATCCACTTTTGTGTGTCAAAGATAATATTAGAAGCCTTGAAAACATCATCTTCGAAATTTAGTGTGTGAAACATGTATTTGAAGAATACTATGATAGTTTATAAGTCAATAATTCAAATTTTATACATTAGTTAATAACAAGTTTACATTCCTTGTCATAAGAAGCAAGTATAAATATAAACTATAGTTAAACAATTCCTCTCAAGATAGCTGAAATATTAAGATATGTAGAACCTTGGTTTGTCCATCTGATTGCATGAACTAAAATTATTCCTGAAAATGATTGAATATAATTCCTCAAAATGATACATTCTTAAAACTAGAATCTTGCGGATTATGATATCTCTAAGTTCATGCAAGTTATTATGTAATTTATTTATAGAAAATAGTCTCATTTATAATAGATGAAATATTAGTCATCCTAATAAATTCATGTTTATATGAAGCCCTTTGATGGCGAAATAACACTTATATTTTCACAATCCATTGCTTTGAGAAGTTGCATTGCCATCAGTTTCTGAAGCTTTAATTTTTTTAGAGGGATTGCTTTTGGAAAAGGAATCATGCTTCTATTAACATTGTTCTCAACCAATTTTGTCATTAATTTTTACCAACACTATTACCATAATGATGCATGTCTTCTAAATACTCATTTTTATCAAAAAAGAGAGAGCTTTCTGACAAATAAATTAACTAAAAACCTCATGCAAGCACAAAAAACTTAGGGAAGATGAAACCCTAAAAATGCTATTAAAATTATTAAGAAATGAAGAACACACACACATTTAAAAAATAAAAGGAAAAACAAGACAAAATTGAAATTGAAAGAAAGTTATCTACAATTGAAAAGAAGAAATAATAAAACTAAATATGACCATTTAAGGTTTGGGAAAATATGTATCCCAATGATAATTTTTTTTATTTAAGATGAAGATAGATCTTGAAAATTCCTAAGAAACACCACACTATTATATTCATTTCATTCAAAAAATTGAGGCATGGGTAGGATAAAAAATATGAATACAACTACTTGATCATGGATATCTAATATGCCAATATTACTTACATCCATAAAAGGATGTATGACATAATTGTTTTTATGAATACAAAGAATATACTCTAAATGGATGGTTAGAATATGTGATTAAATATCAATTTAGATTTATAATCTAGGAATAGTGAAATGCAATTCAAAATTCAATTACAAACACCTCAAGACTGAGTTAAAGGAATAAGGGATTCAAGTATAAAATAAATGAAACAAAAATTACCAAATTGATACATTAGACTCACAATCAAACCCTTCCTCCTTGATGTGTGATTGTATTCGAGAGTGACTTGAGAAAGGTTGATGATAGATAATGGATGTTGGTTTCTCAATGTGACACAAGATTACAGTAGCCCTTTGGTTATGGAATCTTGTATTGCTTGATACTTGACGATTTAAATGGAAAGGTGATGATATTTTTGTTATACAATTCTCAAATATGGCTTGCATGAAGTTGTATCTCTAAATTTATACATCCACATGGGAGTAATGGAGGGTTATATTTGCACCATGGGGGATGGATATCAATGGCTGAAATTGGAGGAGAATATTTTTTAGTAAGGGGTTAGATATTTTTACTTCATGAAAAATTATAGAAAGGGTAGTATATGGCTCAATGAGGGTGTGGAGCTCAAGGTGGTGGATTTGAGTGTTTTAAATATAGGTAAGGTTAATTAATGGAAGTTATATGGGGATTATCTATAGATTTAGAGGGTGTTTTTAGGACATTTAGAGGTGGTAGTTGTAGGTAGTTATGGATAAATTTTAAAATCCTAGATAATACATAGGTATGATTAGTAAATGTAACTATGATTAGTAAATAGATGAAATTATAATAAGAATAATTAATTTGTGTAAAGTGTTTTATAAAAAAATTAATTTATGTAAAAACTCTAGACGATATACTACTAAGTAAAATCAAGAGAATAGTATAAATTTATAATAACGTTCACTTTTGGAACTAGTGCAATTTGGAAACATAAAAATGATCACAATGTGTAAAAAAATTAATGACTTAGATAGAAAATATGTTTGTGGGAGGAATATGGGCCTAAGATTCATTGTGTAAGGAGATCTGGTGAATGGCAACATCGACCAACAACTAGATTTGGGCCTAAACAATAACATTGTGGGCTAGAAACTAGATAAATGTAACTATAATCATCTTCTACAATGCTCACATGAACTTATGGTATGTGATTATGGTTTTTAGGTTCACTATGTCATTTCATGTAGGTACTATATTTAGTACAATAACTTGTGATCACTTCTAGATACCATGGTATGATTAATTTTTCTTTAAAACCCTAACTCATTATCGTATAGAGTGTGATGTAGTCAACTAGAATAAAAAGGGGTTAGTAGTTGAATTTGGGCATGTCCTTAACACCCCATGTGTTTAACATTTCCTACATATAAATATTATTAAGAGGGATCAAACTTACTGTAGTTTTCCCATGCCATGGTGGTGTGTGAATATCTAGTACAATATGCTAAATTCTAGTGCAAAACTGATGCAATTAGGTGCTTCAAACATGACTTGTGACATGTAAAATGTGTTAAATATTTAGCTATAGGATATTATGGCCATGATTAATCAAGCTTAGATAAAAATAGGTGATTTTATATCAATGCACAATTTAAATTCTAGTATTTTTTGTGCATAATCTTCTTGTGTGAAAAACAATTTTGAATATGTTTATATAGTCTCCTAGTGAAAATTACTTAGAATATAACTCATTAGGGACCTATTATAACTTTTCCCTACCTTTGAATTTCATAAATTATTTTTTATTTGGTGGGAAGACACTTGAGGGAAGAGAGACACTAGAGGGATGCACTATAATCCCCTAGGGCATTATTTTCCAATAGGCAATCTGATATGTCTAGGTATTAGGAAAGGCATAATAGATGTCTAAGACTAATACAAACATGGTTAAGTACAATCATGGGTCATGAAATAGATATTTGAAGAGTTAGCCTTCCATGCACAAGGTGGTCTAGAAGTGATCAAAATGTCACTAATTAGGTCTAGATCTATGTGTGTGTATGGTTTTTCACAAGTGCACTATTTTAGCATAAAATATAAATTTATCTAATCACATTTCCTCTCATTTTATTATATCCATGTAGTGAAGAGAAATTATTATAATAAAAGGAAAAAAAGTACATACCTAAACTTACTTGTGAAGAGGAGCCTTGGATGTATGTTACAATGTTGATGCCTACTCCATGCAAACCTACAATAGAACATATATCATATCAAATCTTACTTCAGATCAATGTCTAAAGCAATGAAAAATAGTAGAGTGACATAGGGATAAATACCCCTAATTGGGTACACAAACCATTATGGCTTACCTTGGTTCAAACTGGAAACTTAGGAGGGTTAGACCCTTGGAGTTTTAATTAACATTGAAGAGCTTGTATTAGATTATGCATGCCCCAATCCTCATATGTGGGTGATGTTGGTGTAGACTTTTATCCTATGGTTTTTCTCTACATGATTCATTATCTTTTCTTATGGTCTTAGAGGTCATATGCATCATTTGGGAAGATTATTCCCACATTCACTAGAATGTGGGTTTCACTCTCTCTCTCCCACCTATGTATGTACCTATCTCCCTTTGTATTTATCATCTAGAATTTATGAGGAATGCTTATACATTATTGGATTTTAAACTTTCTCTCTCACCTACTCCATAGTGTTTCTATGTATATTCAATCTTGTTGAAAGGTCTTGGTTAAATAAACATGGTATCAAAGCGTCACTCAATGGCCGTTTGCCTTTTCTTGAATTATTGGTGAGATTCCTTATTTTCTTTGAGATATGAGTCATTTTTTTGCTTGCTTCGTGTTGTGGTGGCATTTTAGTTTGTTATTTTCATGTATAATGGTTTATCTTGAATTTTTATATGGTTTACAAAATTTTGGGGTTGTTTTTTGAAATAAAAATCTTAAAAACCTCAAAATTTGACGACTAAAAAAATTTCAAGGGGTCCTTTTCTACAAAATATAGGGCATTATTGGTATGTTGGCATTTGCATTTGTTGTATTAAATATATAAGGAAGGTTCTTTTATATCTAAAAGTTTGGATTCAATATTTACAAACCTTTGAGTACATTTATCCTTGCATCAACTCATGTGGGCTCTATTTTCCTTAACCCATCGTGTAGGATCCTTGCATTGAATGCATAACATTTTGTCACAACCTTGGAGTCAACAAATTATTGCAAAGATGTTTTAGTGTTGTTGGCAAATTATTAGGCATAGATCTATCTTAAACAAGCTATACACATACTCATGGACTTGCATGTACTTCTTCTTGAGTATTGGATTCAATAATGGCTTTGAATAGCCAATGTTAGAGGGTAGATCAAGTAACATACATAACTTGTTGTGTGTTAGCTTTAACTACACCAACAGATCCATCTTCAAATTACACCAATAGATCGATGCCTATGGAACTTTGCCACTATTTGGAGAGGAGAAGATTAGGCTATTACATAGGTTGATAGACCCTTGGAGGCTGTAGAGTACTGATACAAGCATGGAGTCTATCTGATCTAGACACCACATAGCCATACAATCTAGAGATGCCATCTAGTGGATTTTACTCTTAGCTACAAAAATCTTTTTTTATGCATGGTTTGATGCTAAAACCATATGGTTTGATGCTTTGGTGAGTGAAGAGGAAAGGTGATGTCAACTAAGACCTGGTAAGCCTCCTATGAATGATTTGGCCTTCTAAATAGACTCTCATTTCCCACTCATAGTAAGAAGTGCTTTAGAAAGAACACTAGATTACATCAGATTTTGTCTGCATCTATAAATTTTGATAGTTCGAGTCCAACATAAGTCCATGCTACCCATGCCACTAATACATGGCCTACTCCCTACATGGAAATTTTTTAAAAATCAACTATAGTTTGCTAGCCTTCCACCTCTTTGCCATGTTTTATATTCGTCTCACCATCCTTAGGCCATCAGATTTCATACTCTGAGTCTCCATTTATATTTTCTAAATCATCAGAGCTTCTTCTCCTCACTATAGATTCCTGATCCTTTCCTGATTCACTAGTAATGGTGTAGATGATGAACTAGAAGCCATTGGTATTTTTGCCAATGTTGGCCATGGATAACATACTTGGGCCAATATGCTTCTTTTAGGAGTTCTCATATGTGAATTTGGCATTATAAATGGACCCCATGGAACCTTTACAAGTTGCAACTACTTTACTTCATGCCTCAGCAATAATACCACCTTTGCTATGGTTTCTCAAATTAATCCACGCTCTTATTTTATAAAATTTTGATAAAGGGGTTCTTTTGGTGAAATCATTCACATGAATGATATTATAAAAAGCTCTTAAGTTTTAAGTGGGAAGTCACATGCCCTTTTTGTTGGAATCATTTATCGATTGGTGGACAAAATCAGTCATGTGGGGAATATAATGATTGAGGCAAGTGGGGAGTCATTTTTTGGTGAATACCTGGTGGGGTTGTTATTACGAGTGGGGCACATGTATTTTCAATTATTTTTATTTAAAAATAATATATTATAAGCATTTTTTTATTGTATTGGTAATTTATTTTGTAATTTTGTTTGTTAAAGATAAAGGGTGAGGCTCAAGTTGTAGTTAGTTAATTCTCCCTCATAAACTAAACCATTACATTTTATATTCTATTCTAGTTCCAATGAGTAGTTAGAAGACTAGATCTGCCTAAGCTGGAGTGCATTATTTAAATTTTTAATGCAGATTTTTATGAAATAGGCTATTAATTTAAAAAATGTATTTTATTATAAATTTTAATTGATAACTCAATATTGAGTGCCACATTTTCCACATTTTTCAAAAGTGTATCTCTTTTCATCATCTTTCTATTGGTCTATTTTATTTTGTAAAATATACTAAAATATAAATTGTCACATTTTAGAGTGTTTCTTCTTATTGGTTGTGATGCCTTGTGCTTATGGTTTATTTTCATATATTGACATTTTTTTGGTAATGCATTTTCTATGTTATGTAAATTATTGAGGGAATATTCCTTGTTTTACACATACCTTATCTCTTTCATTTGTCAAATATCAGACGGTGAGGTCCAGTCTAGCAACAGATCAAACCCCCTCATAGGGAACACAGACATCCTTAAGTCTTCTTTTGGATTGCATTTTCATCATGTATTTCACTCATGGATGTATTTTAGGTTGAGTCCAACGTCTTTTTCTTGAGTGTGCATTGTCACTAATAGGGAGGTTACTTGTGCTATGGGCCCCACTACTTTCTGCATTGTTATCTTTGTGTACTAATCACTCTAATCTATATGGACTCATTTTTAGTGCAGTCCAAAGTCCATCTCTAGAGCATGACCCATTATTTACCCACTTTAGAACTGAATACATATTTGGATGCATTCTTGGTTATGCCTAATGTTCTCATATTTGAGCATGTATTAGATGGTATTTATAGTTTGTACCATGTAGCTTTGCACTTTGTTGGTGTCTTCTCTCGATCATGTCAACCCAATTTGAGAGACTTTATAGGAGGAATTTTGAGTCTACACCATCGGTCCTTCTTGGAAAGATGAATGATCCTTCCTAGCATGTGTACATGGAACATTCACTCATAGATCAAGGCTTTATTCTATTCTTATATGAATAAATTCTTATTCATATTAACCCAGGGTAATGAAATGATTGGGGCGACTCTCTTGACTGTGTCTATGGTCACTTGTAGTTACATCTTGCATGGGATTCACATCACAATGTGGAACACACAGAGTGTCCCTCCACTATTTGGAGCACTCTTCAAAATATTTTCAGGGATCCTACTATGATTTATGTCACACCTCCTCCTATACTTTCTATTATTTCTTCTAAGACTGTTGCACTCTCTCCTAATGATTTTATTTCTTGTGATGATATATCAATGGTGGATAATGCTCTTCCTTCTATCGAGGCCCCACTATAGGATGATACTATTTTAGACCTTAGTTATCTCATTGTAGAATCTACATCCATTCCTGTGTAGATTGTCACTCTTCTAGAGCCTTCATAGTGTTGCATTTTGGATGACTTTATTGATTACAGTGAGAGTATATAGATTAAGAGTATTGATGACTCATATGTTCCTATGGACATTCATTTTATAGATCTATGTGATTCATTTTTAGACTAGTATTTTGTTTAGATGCTTGTCGAGGTTTTCTCTCCTTTTCCCATGCACATTATTTAAGTGAATGTTTCATGTCTATCTTATTCTCTGGTTGTTCTCTCCCCTTCATTGTATGCTTCTTCTTTGTCATCTTCTACAATTAGTCCTATGATACTTGATCATACTTTTTCACATTCAAGAATTAGTAGGGAGACATTTGATCATTTTATAGAGATCTACATTTTGATTCCTAATTGCATTCCATTTGAGTGGAAATTCAGTAGTTTGATAGCTTGTATTTTCTTTCTTTCAAAAAGAAGAGACGTCATTTATTACAAAAAGAACTATTATATCATTATTCATGTAACATTTTGCACTTACCTTCTCTCTCTTATTTATGGAGGCATATATCCTTCATGTTTTGTAAGATATTGGGATAATCACTATGTACTTGGGTATCTCATCAAGCCTCATTGTTGGGACACAATTGTGCAATCCACATAAACTACACTTAAAGGGGGTATTGGTGTAGAATTTTATCCTATGGGTTTTGTCTACATAATTCATTATGCTTTCTTAGGATCTTAGAATTCATTTAGGCCATTTGGGATGATTAGTCCCACATTCACTAGATTATGGGGTTTAACTCTCTCTCCCACATTTGAGAATTTTACAGATATCTACATCATGATTCCTAATTACATTCCACTTGAGTGGGAATTTAAAAGTTTGACAACTTGCATTTTATTTCTTTCAAAAAGAAGAGACGTCATTTATTAAAAAAAGAACTATAATAGCATTTTTTATGTAACATTTTGCACTTACCTCCTCTCTCTTATTTATGGAGGCATATATCCTTCATGTTTTGTAGGATATTGGGATCATCACTATGTACTTAGGTATCTCATCAAGTTTCATTGTTGGGACACAATTGTGTAGTCCACATAAACTACGCTTAAAGGGGGTATTGGTGTAGAATTTTGTCCTATGGTTTTTGTCTACATGGTTCATTTGCTTGCTTAGGATCTTAGAATTAATTTAGGCCATTTGGGATGATTAGTTCCACATTCTCTTGATTGTGGGGTTTCACTCTCTCTCCCACATATATATGTACCTCTTTCTATTTATATTCATCATCCCTAGTTTATGAGGACTATTTATGCATTGTTGCATTTTGCACTTTCTCTCTCACCTACTCCATAGTGTTCATGTTTACATTGAAACTTGTTCAAAGCTTTTGTAGAAATATGATAGGTGAGTGTGCTTAATAACTCAAGGTATCTTGAATCCATCATTGCATACCCATGATAGTGAATTAATTTAAAATTCCTAATCAAATCATTTTGGGATAATTTTATGAAAATAGATGGTGTAAAACTAGAGCAAATTATGAACCAATCATTTTAATTGGAATTGTCATAGTGGAATACAATCAAATATCAAGAAATATATAACTATGAATTCCTAAATATCTTTAACCTTCTATAGAAGTGAAATAAAACATGACCCATAAGAAGTTTTACAATAAAAAATTGGAAGATTAAAATATTAAAATTAGCATCATTAGCCAATATAGCTTTATGAAAGTTACATGTATAGGTGGAAGATATACATGATCCAATATACTCATGTATGGGGGACTATCTTCACTAATAAACTAATTATAACCTAATAAAGCTAAATAACATGTGTAGGGAAAAAATATTAAATGTTACACCCCCCTTAAACATAGTTTAGGTGGGTAGTAGAATTGGGTCTCGACAACACTAATGAATTACCCAAGTACAATAAAATATCCCTAGAAAAAGAGATACAAGATCCCCACAAAATTAGAAAGAGTGTGTCAATTTTTTGGGGCTCCACCTAAAGACTGAAGGAGGTCCATCTGCATCGAACAATGTTTCTTCCCTTTTAAAGAGGAAGGACATAAAAAGTGTATTCAAATATATCCATTCTATGATGGATATGAAGGTATTAGTATGAAAAAAATATGAATATCGTCTAAAATAGAAGTGTACCTAATATTCTTGCTCTGCCCAAAATTGACATTTCATAGGTTGGCACATTATATTTTAATACATATATAATCATCAAATTTAAGCACATATATAGTCAATACATATATATAATCAACACAAGCTCCGTCCCCTCTCACCCCCCTCTCACTAAACAAATTTGTAAAGGTTCAAATTTATATAGCATGAGAATAGTACCAATGCATATAGCTCAAAAAAAGTTGTACTTTAAAAAAGACACCTTGAAAGGAGCTTTAGCCTGAAAGTTATAGCAGTTTCAAATTCTTCCTCACATAATATTTCTCCACTTTGCACAAATTTAGGTTGATTTTTTTTGGAAACAACTTCACCTAGAAAAACAGAAGTCCTATAAGGTAAATTTTAAAAAACTTTTGGTTTTTTGTGACAAGGGGCATAGCTCCCATATGACTAATGCTAAGACATTGGGACAAAAGACCTAATGATTAGTGCTCCAACTTTTGAGCTTAAATTTTTCATCCTTGTGGCTATTATCAAAGTTAGTAGGGAGGCCTTCACCTTATTGAAAGTTAATGTTTTTAATGTGTGTGACTTCTAATTTATAATAATTTAAATCAAATAATGTCTAGAGTTATTATTATTTTACTTTGATTTGATTGTGTATTCCACTATGCAACTTTCAATGTTGTGTGGTTTAAGGCATCTATAATTGAGATGCTTAACTATGATTTCATCATTTTGTAAAAATTTTAATAATATCTAGTAGATCCTCATAATAATAATTAATAAGCTTCAATTTGAGTGTATACTGTATCGAGATTAAAAAACTTAAGATTAATATTCATTTATAAGTTATTGAATCAACCTTTTTAGGATGCTCATTAAGATATTCTATGAATTTTTCTCATCATTTGAATCATTAGTCTCTTCTTTAGTGTTGTATTCTAAAATAATACCCATGACACTCACCTAAATAGGGTGAAAATTAGAAAAGGAATGATCATTAAAAGTTTCAATTGTGATGTTATTGATAATATATGTTTTATTACATACATGAGTGGTGGACATGAAATTAAAATATGGCTCATATTGACTTTGTTTGTCAGTCTTCATCAGCCATCATCATTTTTAGTCACTCTGTCATCCACCCTCATTGACCCTCATCATCATCCCTAAATACTCTATTATTAGCTATCATTATCTCTCATAGAGTTGATTTAACATGTGAACTACTCACCATATCTTCATTTAGTTCCATTTAGTGCATAATTCAATGTACTGACTCACTAGTCTACATTTGGAACATGTTCCAACATTAAAAATAAATTAGCTCAATTATTTGATCTTAAAGAATTGAGGCAATTGAAGTAATTTCTGAAAGGGATGAAAGAATAAATATGCTTGGTATTAATCCCCATGCTCCACAAGTTGTGAGTGCTATGGAAGAAAAATAATAAACACTTCCCCATAAGGTAAAATAAAATAGATAAGAATTTAAAAAAAAATGATTTACTAGATAGAGCTATTAAAAAAAATGCAACAAAACTTTGTGTATGAATTTTTCCAGGAGTTATTATATAAAATGTTGGGAATGTTTGTGTCACATTTTTTGCAAGGCTTAATTTTTGGGTGACACCTATGCAGTCAATGCCTTAGTCAAATCATTATTTTTAATTTTTAATGTAAAAGCTAAATCAAAAAAAATTAGTGACGTAAATTTATGTTAGAGGAAAACTTGTTGATGCAAATATTAACTTGCCTCACCAAAGAAAACCCCACCAAATTGATTGAAAAAAAATGACAAATTTATTATGGTTATCTTTCACATAATTTACATTAAGGAAAAATTGTTGGCATAAATAATAATTGGGGATCTCAAAAAACAAATTGACACAAGAAAGTGTTACAAATTTATGAAATTATACTAGTCCTTTCATCTTGAGCCAATCTTTTCAAGGATTGCTCTACTTGGGGATTCTAAAAAATGGCCTAGTTAGATAGATTTTAATTGGCATTTAATTTAAAGATACTATTCTTTTCAATTTTAGACATATATAAATTATACTATTTTGGACAATTATCTTATATATTAGCATTTTTCAATCAATTAAAAAGTTCTTGTATTCACTTCTATGTGTCTTTAAATCGAAGAGTAAGTGGACAAATTTGCTTTCTCTTTTTAGGACTTGTAGAATCTTATCAACAATTTGGGGAACACATTGTGCATCATGAACAAGATTCCATGTTATATCCCACCGTAAGGTTATTCTCTTAAAACACCCTCATAGCATTGGATAAATTCACAAAACACTTCTTGCTCCCCCTTGTCGCTTATCTTGTTGGAGTTTTTTGGATTATAGATTTTTTTTATTCGACCTTTTAAATGGGATTTTTCAGAAATACAAAGGATGGATACTAGTGTGTTGGCTCCTCCTCCAACCATATAGAGAGCTTTGGCTCCTCTTTCTATCAACAAACATTAATGGAAAGATGAGTGGGTTGAGAACTTGGCCTAGGATTTTTTTCATCAAAGGAATAATTTACCTCGTCTTCCTAATATTATTGCATGTTTTTTATTTTGCTTTGAGATTACTTTTATCACAATTTTACTTATTTCTAATATTTCAGGGCTTCTTTTATAAATTGTGAATGACAAAATATAACTTTTTATTATAAAAAAATCATTATATGTAATATCTAAAAAAAATAAATTAATAAATATACAAATAAGTTTCACAAATATATTTCAATGATATGTTTATTACAGTGATAAAATATATTAAATATATAACAAGTTTTTAAATTTCCACACCACAAGTTTTTCAATTTTGTTTTGTGGATATAGTTTTCCAACAACTAAAAAAACATCTTTCAACTTTTAATTTGAATTTTAAAAAAGGTGAAATCAATATAATAACAATATTTTTCATATTTTTAAATTTTAATACTAGATTTAAAATTTACATTATATTTTGAAAAAAAATGAAAAATTACAAAAAAATATATATATTTGTTAATTTTTTTATTAATTGAAATACAATGACCAAACTATTTTATGTGAAAATGATTCATTTACCAAATTAAAAATAAGAAAAAATAATTTACATTAGACTCCTCATTTTTATATTCAATACTCATAAATGTTGAAATTACCCTCACATCACATTTATCTGCATACATTCATTACTCTAATGTCATCACCCACAGGAGATCATTGAAAATCAACCTACAAGATGAAGCAAATGAATCGTCACATTGATAGTTTGATGGGATGGATTTTAATTAATGGGTTAGGGTGGTTGCCATATTAGTCTTGTTTTATGTTTTCATTGTTGACAATTAGTGGTGGTGAACCAAGTGAAGAATTTGTAGTGTGAATTAGTTTCTCCAAGTGTCACATACTTGTAGTATAAGTTTCCCATGGCATCGATCCCTTAGACTCTCATAACTTTATTCAATTGAGGATGAGAAAGTGGTAGTCAACATTGGGAAAGGAGTGAATGTAGGTGTAGTTAAGTCTTCAATGAAACTAGGGAAGCCTTCTCTGAAGCCTCATCCAAAACCTACCCAAAAAATTAAAGGTGTTGGGTTTTCTATGAAACCATCTGTAATTGATTTGTACTAATTGTCTTCCATTAATTACAACCCAAACCA
This sequence comes from Torreya grandis, assembly GCA_037957365.1. Taxonomy (NCBI): domain Eukaryota; kingdom Viridiplantae; phylum Streptophyta; class Pinopsida; order Cupressales; family Taxaceae; genus Torreya; species Torreya grandis. The sequence goes on from JARHVA010003086.1 coordinate 829,849, forward strand.
TGCTTAATGTAAATAATGTCATAATTTTATGATATCTTAAAAAATCATAACCCTTTATCAACTATGAACATGAAAAGGAAGAGGTGAGTCTATTTATATGTGTGCCCCTACATACATCCTATTTCTCATTTATAGGAGTGAGTAAAGCACTTTAAAAAAAGGTAATCCCCAATATTAACAGATTTAAATTTGTTGTTTCATATTTCATTTTCACTTTGCGATTTCATATTTCATTTTTTTAAGAATGCACACACACACACACACACACACACACAATTATCTGTTATAGGAATATTTTATGAATTATATTTTTTTTTTTGCAAGATAACAATATTTTATCGTATGAGATTAAATATTAATTTTTTCATGAATTATAGTATTATTAATTTTATAAAATAATAAAGATATTAAAGTTATATTATGGAATATTATTTTATTGTGTGTAAGGTCACATGAACTTTACAAAGACTCATAAATGTAATAAAAAGTGATATGGCCCAAGATTGAACCATGAATTTTTATTGTTTAGCTTTTGGAGTTATTCTTAGTAAAAATAGAACTAACTTGGATGTGAAAATCAAAGAATACATGTTTGTTGGGTATAGTGATCAATAAAAGGACTACAGATTACTTGATGTTTCCACTAACAAAGTTATGGTAAATAGATATGTCATAGTAAATGAACAAATGAAATACTTTGTAGCAACTACTATAGTTTTAGATGTTGAGTCATTGTTTTCTTCTAATGATTCTATTATAAGTTGTGGTGTGAAAGTTGATCAAGATTCTAGTTCATCAGTGGAATCACATTCTAGGGAGAGAATTGATGCAGGTCATTGTGAGGTTCTAGCAGAACAACCAAAGAATCCAAAGCGGTACGCTGCCATAATAAAAGCACTAAAGGAGGGATACTTACCACAGGGTGTGGAAGAAAGAAGATTGAGATCAAGGAATAAGTTTGGTAATAGAGGTGAGCATGAAAATTTTTCTCTAATAATTGTTGTTTCACATGTATTTTAGCCTAATTAATTTTTAGAGGAAAAGGGAATCTTGAGTGGGAATCAACCATACCATTTGAATATGATTCCTTGATGAAAAATAAGACTTGGGAGCTCATGGAGCTACCACCAGGAAAGAAATCCATTGGTTGTAAATGGATTTACAAGGTAAAATGCAAAGCAGATGGTTCTTTGAACAAACACAAATCTAGACTTGTTGCAAAAGGTTATGCACAAGAGGAAGGGGTTGATTATGAATGTAATTTTGCTCTTTATACAAATATGGTAGCTTTTCATTTGATTGTTTATATTACTACTCAGTTTGGATGGTAGTTGCACCAAATGGATGTCAAGAGTGCTTTTGGTGAATGGAGATCTAGAGGAAGAAGTCTTCATGGTTCAGTCATAGGGTTTTTAGGTTCTTGGTAAGTAACATCTTGTTTGAAGGGTGATCAAGTCCTTGTAACTTACTATATGAAGATAAATACATACCTTAGGGAGTATGGTTTCAAAAGGTCTAACTCTGAACCAACTCTCTATGTAAAGGTATTTGGTGATGTTATCTTGATTCTCATTATATATGATGATGATATATCCATCATTGGGAGTAGTGTTAATATAATTCAATAAATGAAGGCTAATATTTATTTTCCTTTTGACATGATAGACTTAGGACTACTAAAATACTATTTAGGTGTTGAGTTTGGTTAAGGTGATTGTGTTGTATTCATGTCACAGAATAAGTATGTGAAATCATTGATGGAAAGGTTTAGTATGATGGATTGTAATCCAACTCACACACTTATGGAATTTGGAGCTAATATTTCAACTGACATTGATTCGCCTCTGATCAATGTAATAGTGTATCAACAACTAGTGGGTAGTCCCATTTACTACACTACCACTAGACCAAATATTCGTTTTGTAGTTAGTTATCTATCTCACTTCATGTCTAAACCAAAGGAAGTACATTGGTTATCTAAAAAATGGTTATTAATATATGTGAAATGTACTCTTGAATCTGATTGGGTAGGATCAGTAGATTCAATAAAATATACAATATGCTAAGTATTCACTCTTTGTTCAGGAGTTTTCTCAAGCTAGAGAAAACTAAAAACTAAAGTGGCATTAATTTCAGTATAAACAGAGTATAAATTTGTGGTCTATGTAGGTTATGAAACTATATGGATAAATAAAATCTTTGAGTATTTTTAGTTTGAGTCATTAAAGCCTACTATGATTTTCTATGATAACCAGAGTGTTCTGAAGATGGTGAAGAATCTAGTATTCCATGCCAGGACCAAACACATTGAGGGTCGCCATTATTACATCTGACATTTGGTTGAAAATGAAGATATTAGTCTCTTCTACTACCCCACTATAGAGCAACCAATTGATATAATGACCAAACCACTTGGTGCAGACAAGTTTATAAAATTGAAAGATAAAATTGGTCTTATTTCTAGTTTTGTCATTAAGGGAGGGTGTTAGCATTATTATGTATTTACCTTGGGTTATTGACTAAAGTAATAATTCTATGGTTAGTTACCTTAACCACTTATGTTAAGAGGTTAGTTTGTTTATTGAGATTATCTATTTTCATGCTAGCCAAGGTTGGTTGTTTTACCCACCCTTTTCACATGTTTCTCATGTGGCTCATTTCTTTGCCTATTTAATAGGCCTTCCTGTATTTTTCATATAATGAATGCATACTATGAATAAAATCTGGTTCTTTTTTACTCTCTATGTTTTATCTAATATTCTGTACTTCTTTTACAAATCAACTATGTACTCTAGTTTTTTCTTCCCTAATAAATAGAATTATAAATCTTGGGGAAATGGGGATGTTGTTACAATTCCTCCCTATTTTTATAATTTGTATCATACACTACCATGTGGAATAAATTTTTTATTCTCTTATTATTTTTTGTGTTGTTTAAGGTAATATCAAGAGATATGTGTTATAATTTATTTGCATAAAACATATCCCAAATAAGCAATTATTGAGCTCTACTAATATTCCACATATAATTTAATTAAGTTTAAATTTAACCTAAATCATTTAAAAATGAATATGGACTTCCTCCTATAATGATGAAGTTATTAGTTTAGGGTTTGCTCTTTATTTTCAAATGTTTTGATGTTGTTTTATTTCAATGTTTAGTCTATTGTTGACAATGACTATGTCAATTATGGTCATCATCATTCTTCAAGAGATAATGCATGCAAAAAGTGTGGGTTGTGCAATTATAATATATGGAAGCTTCTATCTTATATTTTGGGGTAAAACAAAAAACATTGAATTAATTTTTTTTCTATTTAAACATGATAGATGGACTTCTATTCCTTTTCAAGGTGACAAATCACATCTCAAGATGTCATTTGGTTAGATGTAATATTTTTTCATTTCCAATTTAATTCAAAGACAATAATTTGAAATTTGTTCATGTCCATGAATAATTTAGGCCCATACATGGTTGTCAATGGTAGTTGAAATATTGAACAATTTAAAGATGTAGAACACAAGATAACATAATTAGAAGATAAGTTCAAAATAATTTTTGGAAAATAACTATGATTTATACGAATTAAATTTAAGAAGGTAGAGGAAAAATAGATCATTTTACATGCACATTAAATATACCCATGTATTTAATTGTTGATAAATAAATATATAGGTTGTAAATTGAAAAATACAAGGATGTCATCTTCTTCCCAATATTTCCTAGGCCATTTCACTTTAAACTACTTTGAAAAAATCAAGTTTGGAAATATTCTTAGGATGTGGTTTAAATTAGTTGACACATGTAACTATGATTGAGGTTATATACTTGGTGAGTTGAGTTGGATCTTAAATTCATACTTGTGATATACATGCTAGTATCCAATAAGTCTGACAAGACTTACCAGGATCACAAAGGTGTCAAGATGTCTATAAAAAATATAGCTTAGACATTTTGTTTTATAAATAACATTTTGATCTACTTGAAGTCCATAAACTTTGTTACATGTTTTTACAATAACACCATGGTATGGGGTTATTTTGAGTATTTAGAGATACTTTTAATCATGAATTTAAATAATGATGACCCTACCCAGTCAATTGGGTACTTTGGACTCCTTGCACATATTGATAGTTAGAGGTATGAGAAGATAAGTAAATTATGAAATTAAAATGTGACTAAGAAGTTAACGAGATAGTAACCTCATATTTTAATGTCACCTATGAGTTTTAACCCGATCTATTTCTTGGTGGCCATATTCATATGGGGGATCATAATAGAATATTAATAATCACATTAGGATCATTGATCTCAATCGATTGATCAAAATGATTTTATGGTCTAGATTGATGCTTGTGATTGATTAATGAAGGAAATAGATTTAATTCAATCAATGGCCTTATCATGTAAATCCATACTCCTATCTATTGATAAAGATTGATAGCTATGTTTTTGTTGCAAAAATAGAGTAAGGGGTATTTGATGGTCATAAACAAACTACATCTTATAAAATAAAATGCTTGTCTTTATTCATCAAGGTTTTGGACTAAGATTTTATTAAGTAATTTTAAATGGCATTTTAGAAGTCTCTAATATTTATATGAATATTTTTTATTGATTCAACATTGTCTCCCTATAAAATATTTGATGATCTATCCAATGTTTCACTACATTTGATATAGTTTACCTAAAAAATTAAATATTTGTAATGTTTTTAGAGGCTATCTAGGTAAATATACACTTTTTTATATTGCATTTTAACACATTTCATCCAAATGTTTAAATTACATGAAATTTGAGATTCTGAGAAGCCATGAAAGCAAGTACATGATTCATTTTATAAACTGGGTAATGCCAAATTGACAAAAAAAAATTGTACATAAATATTATTATTTTTATTTGGATCAAATTTCACAGGAATTATCCATTGTTTCTTCCACACCTTCATTTTCATTAACACAAAATTTTAATTTTATCTTGTCAATGACTTATTTTTATTTAATTTAAATTGTTATTTTATTTTTTTTAAATCTTTGTATTCATTTCAAGGGCCTTTTGATTTATTCTATTGGTATATACATTTTTGGTTCACTAACTCAATCATTATTCTTAACTTTTGACATTGTGTCCATCTACTTATTGACCTTCTAACCAATTCCCTCTTGTTATGTATATAAAGTGAAATGGATCCATGCCCTAATCCAACTTATTTAGTGCCATTACACCCTTCATAAAATAATTCCATAAAGGTTATAATATATAGAGGATATTATGAAGCAAAAAATATGTTAGAATCATTGAGCTTCACCTTTCAGTAACATAAGGTAAAGGGGTATGAAGCAACAACTATGTTATATACTAGGGACAAAAAATTTCATTGACATAGATCAATTAATTTTTAAAATCACATATGAATATAACCCAAGCCTTTTATATGTCAGATGTCAAAACAACATGGACACATTTTCTTAGGATTCTTGTTGATGAGATAACATGTGTTTGGATTTAGTTCACAACATTGTTCGTGATATGAAAAAGTCATCCATTAGATGGTATAGGTATTTTGTATTGTTAATTTATGTTTTTTATATGATGACTTGGGTATTTTGCATGAAAATTAAATCTAAGGTTATTATGAAAAAATTTTAGAGGTTAAACTTAGTTGAAAAAAAAATTGAAACCAACTACTCTTCATTGAGATAATTCAGATGCATACACTTCAAATGATTTTTTTGATTATTTATGAGAACTTGGAATCAAATGTAAATGTATTAATGATTATTTAATGAGCAAGACTTTGAAAGGAATAACTCGAGCTATGTCACATTAAAAAAATCAATAATAAATTTTGGGTTTGGTATTGTATTGCATTTGAGGAACAAATCCAAAGGTTAAACACTTAAAATTTTTTGGGTGTACTTGTATGATTTAATTCTTGTTCAATATAAAATTAAATTGGAACATTAAATTAGAAAATATGTTTTTGTTTAGTTTTATAAAAACAAAAAAATGAGTATATTTTGCATGCATAAGATATAGGAAAATTTATAGTGAGTAGATATGTGGTATTTGATGAGTTTTGTAATATGAACACTATAAAATAAGATTAAATTTTTTGATAGATTGGAGAGTAATATTCAAAAATTCACTAAGACATTGAGAGATGAAGCTAACTTTCAACACATTGTTGTACGAAGCAAATATCCCTTCACTTCTTACTCCTTCCTTAGGTTATTCATCAAATGTTAACTTAGAAAATAATTAAAATTCTCTAAATTTTCTTGAAAATGACATACATGAAGAGAAATTTTGTATTCTTGATCATGGAAAATTAGACAAATATCCTATGTGGGCTCAAAGTAATTTTTTTAAAAAATTGTCCCAAGATTTCTTGCAAATAGGTGAATTGTGAAATAATTATAACTAATTCTTCCACATAGCCATCTAATTTTGAGGTAGCTTCAACTAAAAAAGTTTACTAAACTATAATGTAATGTGAATATGATGTAATTATGAATAATAACACTTGGGTTTTCGTTGATCCTCTTCTAAATAGTCAACCCATAGGTTTATAAGGTAAAATACAAATTTAATGTCTTCACTGACAAACATAAGACCAAAATTTTTGTGAAGGGTTATACATAAAAAGAATGTATTAGTTATGAAGAGACATTTTCACCAACAACCAAGTGGCACACTATTCGTATGGTTTCCCCCTCAAAAACACATAATGCTTGGAAAGTACATGAAATGGATTTCAAATGTGATTTTTTGAATGGTGATTTATAGCCTAGAGAATTTTACATAACACAACCATATGGTTTTGTGAAAATGGATGATGAACACAAGGTGTGAAAATAAATTAAAGCACTATATGAGATCAAATAGGCACCTTGGCTTGGTATAATAAATGGATTAATACTTGCATAAATTTGTATTTTTGCATAATGAGTTTGATGATACTCTTTATATTTGAGTTTAGGCAAATAATCTGGTAATTCTGATTCTCCATGTCAATGACTTGTTTATCATTGGCAATGATGAAAACCATAATGTGTTCATTAAGAATGAACTATAATATAGGTTTGAGATGATAGATCTTTGAATTATTCATTATTATCTTGGCATAAAAGTCACCAAGAAAGATAAAATTAGTTTAATTTCTCAAACTAAGTATATTTATGGGTTATTGACAAGGTTCTATAAGAATAACTGCAAACTTGCTCTCACGCTAATGGAAAGTAACTTGAAATTATCTAAGAATGATGGTAGTGTTTTTTTATGGTACAAAATATAGATAATTAGTGCGAGGGTTAATATAATTGATGACCAATAGGATTGATATATATTTTGCACTTGGAATTTTATCAAGATTTATGCATGAGCATAGAAAAAGGAATTGGAAAGCAATAAAAAGGGTACTTCATTACCTTTAGGGAATGAAAACATACGGTCTTGAGGACTACCAAAATAAAAAATTTGAAATTTTTGTGTATTATGATATCAATTTTGGTAGATGTGTGGATGATGGAGTGTCCAAATATGGTACATTATGCATATGGGTTTAGTTTCCATTACATGGTGTTGTAAGATGTAGGATATTGTGTTAAATGAATCAATAAAATCATAATACATTTCAGCATGTGATGATTCTAAATAAATAATCTATCTATGCTGCATGATTGAATTTTTTTGGATTTCTCATATTGCTACTACACATTTATGCATTGACAATCAGAGTGCAATCAAGATGTAAAAAAATCCAATATTTCATGCTAACAAAAAAACAATAGATGTCAAGTATCATTATATGTGAATGCTGGTGTCAAATAAAACACTTGAACCAATATATTTCCTAACTGTGGACCAAATAATTGATATTTTCACAAAACCCCTTGATAAGATAAAGTTTGAAAAATTAAGAAGCAACTTGGTATGTGTTCAAATAAATGACTTTAGATCAAAGGGGGGTTTGTTAGGATTTTGCTATAAAGTCTTAAAATTAGTTTTGTAAATAATGAGAGACAAATTGAAACACTGATGATTTCTAAATGTAAGCCCAAATGGAAATATATACAATGCCTAATGTAGTCGATTATAAAAAACCGATGATAACTACCTAAAACTACTTCTATATGGCCTATGCCAATGTATACAACTACAAACAATCTAATAGTTAACTAATTACACCAACATTCCCCCCTTTATTACATTATTTTTAGAAATGTACCCTCAAAATAGATCAAATTTCACCTTGCCAAGAGACATGGTGAGTACATCTGCGATCTATGAATCCATCGGATAGTACTAGAGCTAAATGTGATGGTTCAAGACTTGATCTCTAATGTAATGACACTGAAACTCAATGTGTTTGGTTTGTTCATAAAAAATTGGATTCTTAACAAGTTTCAACACACCTTGATTATCGTAGAATATAATTGGTGGCTGATCCTCAGGAATCTCCATATCAGATAAAATGTGATGTATCTATATTGATTCACACATAGCTCCTCGTGTAACATGATACTCTACTTCTATGGATGAGAGAGAAAATACTGATTAATTTTTATTGATCCATGAGATGGGTCTAGATCCAAGATGAAAAATGTATCCTGAAGTATTTTTTTTGTCATTAATAGATCCAACATAATCCAACTCAGTGTATCCCTAAAAGAATAACTAACTATTCTTCTTGTATTCTTGACCATACTCAAGTGTACCTTAGACATATCTCAAAACATGTTTTATTGTAACCCAATGACATTTATTTAGTTCATGTAGAAATTTAGAAAGATAGCTCATAGTAAAACATATATCTGGTCTACTGTAGTCAAGTAGATGGGACTCCTGATGACCTATCTGTAGAGAGTTACATCCACTTGAGGGGAATCCTAGAATCAAGAGAGTTGTAAAAATTTCTCCATCAATGTTGAAAGAGGTTTACAATGTAACATTCTATACTTTTTCAAGAGTGTCTTTCCATATTTTATCTGGGAGATAAAGTTGTGATTGTGTTTCTACCATATCTCCAAGCCAAGACAATAATTTAGTAGCCCCAAATCAGTCATATCAAAGGATTTATTCAGGTCATTCTTTACTACATCAACAAGATCATTTAAACTACTAGTGATCACAAGATATTCCATATATAAGACAAGAATGACAATATTTGTACCAACCATCTTGATATACAAATTGGAATTAGAGGGCCTACGAATGAAACCATGCTGCAATAGGTGATCATTTATTTTTATGTACCATGTCAGAGGTGCTTGCTTAAGTCCATAAAGTGACTTAACTAGATGACATACCTTTTGTGGATGTTTGTCATCGATGAAACCTTTTGGTTGGATCATGTATACTTCTTCTTTTAGATCACCTTTCAAGAAAGCACTCTTGATGTCCATCTACTAAAGTTTCCATCCATATTGTACTTCTAGTGTGTAAACAATTATTATGGTCTTGATCTTCATAGTGGGTGCAAAAGTCTCCTCATAATCAATGCCTTTTTCTTGAGCATAACCCTTTGCAACAAGTCATTCTTTGTGTTTTTAGATGGATCCATCTACCTTGTACTTTGTTTTGAAAATCCTTTTGTATCCAATGGATTTATTCCTATAGGTATCTCAACAAGTTCCCATATCCCATTTTTGTTGAGGGCATCACATTCAGCATCCATAACTTTCTTCCACTAAGGTTAACTTAAGGCCTCTTAAACTATCTCTGGTTTAGTGTTGTCAACTATTGAACTCATGAGTAAAATATTGACTTCATGTCTCACTTGTCTTCTTTTTCAAACCCTTGATGAAGTATCTAGAAGAGAGTTCAGGTGTGAGTCCTTGATTATGGAATCTACCCATTTAGGATGTCGATGTGGCTATTGATGTGATGAAGAACTTCCTTGTAGATTACCAAGATCAGCAAACAATTCTCCTTCTTTTAGCTCACCTTCTTCATGTTCATCGTCTAACTATAGCAATATTCTATGAGAGGTGGTCTAGTTTGTCACCTTTTGAGCCAATGAGTTAAATGATGATTCATCATAGACCACATCACAAATTTCATAAATATTCTTCATCTCAGGATCCATGAGATGTTATGCTTTGGAGGTAGTGTTATACCCCAAGAAAATACACAAATGATCGTTGGTTCAATCTTCTTTCTCTTTTTATCTGGAAAATGCATATAAGAAGTACAACCAAATATTCAAAAATTGGAAATTGATGGTTTATGACCACTTTATACCTCTTCTGGTGTCTTGTCTAGCAAGATATTTGTTAGTTCTCTATTAAGAAGATAGACATTCATTTGTACTACTTATAGCCAAAATTAAGGCATTAATTTTGTAGTGGATAACATGCAATGAACCATCTCCATGACTTAGTGATTGTGTCATTCTACTATTCCATTCTATTGAGGCATATTGGGACCAATTCAATGTTGCTTGATGCCGTGTTACTTCAGGAATGTTGAGAACTCTTTTGATGTGAATTCCCCCCCTTTATTCGAGCAGATGAGTTGAAGTCACTTCCCAGACTATGTAACAACATGTTGATAGAAGGCCTTGAAATGTGCAAGGGCTTCACTCTTCTTTTTGAGAAACAATACCTAGTCTTGCGAGAAAAATCATCAACAAACAACTAAAAGTACCTAAATCCTCAAAGGGATGGTAGCAAGGGTATACAAAGATTAGTATGCACCACATCATGTTTTTCTTTGGCATGATAAGAACATGGCTCAAATGGAACCCAATGTTGTTTGCCCATAGGACAACTAGAACATATCAGCAAAGAATGGGAAAGCTGAAGAATTCCACATACCATTGCCATAGAACTATGCTGGAAGAGGGAACCAATAGATATATTCCCATATCGGTAGTGTAAAAATGTAGTGGATTCTACTATAGAGGCAACAAGTCTAACTTCATTGGTTGAAATTGCATCTAAGGCAAATAACTGAACCTTCGAGAAGGCTTTAGCAAGACCTTAACCTTCTCAAGAAATGAGACATGATTTGATGCCTTCCTGGACTAGAAACTTTATTTCTATCTCATGATTCAATAGTTGATTAAAAGATAAGAGATTTGTTGTCAAACCAGGGACATAGAGTACCTTTGTGAGAACATAACATCTTATTCTGAGAGGAATGGTGACGTGTCTAATTCCTTCTGTAATGTACTCTTTATTGTTAGCAATTTAAATTCTATCTCCAGTTGGGTGAGTTGTCAGTGAATCAAAGAGGTCCTTACATCCAATCATGTGGTTGTTGGCACCAAAGTCTATTAACCAAAATTTTTCTCACTGCTATCAAGGTTTAGGAGACTAGTATAAGGTCATCATGGGCTCCATATGTTGCTTCTTATATTGCTTCATCATCAGATGCATTTTCCTCTTGATTTTATGCTGTTACATGCCCTTTTGCTTCCATTGTCGAGGACAACTTTTATATTTCTCTGAATCTTCATTACTAGAAGATCCCTCTTGACTAGATTGGCCTTGATCAAAGCCATTATACCAAAAATGACCAGTATCATGTGTGTGGGTTTTACAAATGTAACACCACCACTTCGGCATCTTAGTCTTCTACTATTGTTGATGTTGTGGCTGCTTTGGTGGTCCCTTCTTGAATTTTGGGCCCTATTGCTTGGAGATCAAGGCTTTGTCCACAAATTATTTATGCATAGATTGAATTGCTTCCTCTTGTTGAAGCAAATTGACTAGTTCTTCGAAAGACACTACTTTCTTGGTAATGTTGAGTGTCATAACAAATGCTCAAAACTGAGATGGGAGATCTCTTAGCATGATCAAAATCATCATCTTGTCCTTGATCTTTTCTCCAAGTGCAACAAGTTCTTCTCATAGTTCTACAACCTAGCATAAGAACTCTTCAACCTTTTCCCCTGATTTCATACTGAGTGTATTAAGAAGTGATTGTAGATGCAGGATTTTGGTCTAGTTCTTCACCTCATAAATTGTGGACAAAATGTCCCATGCCTCTTTCAATGTATGTGCATCGTGAACATGCGGTTGAGCTTCATCAGTAATACTGAGAGTTATAAACATGAGCGCTTTCGCATCTGACTTATTAAACTTATTTTGCTCATCAAGTCTGGTAGAATGGGTCACTGTTCTACTGACGATGCCCCATAATTCTTCAAATTAAAGAATTATTCACATCTTCATCTTCCAAGTGGCAAAATTTAGCCCTTTCAAGAACTAGGCATCTGACAGTAACAACTTGGGTGCAGACATATTTGTGTGTTTCCTTACTTTACTTTTGCAAAGTAACTACAAGCAAAACAGTATTTATAGCTTCAAAGTTTCGAAAGAAATTGTATTACAAAGATGTACCTTGGAGGGTTTTGCTCCAGTCTTTCACGTTGTCAAACTTGGTGTTAGTATGCTCCTTCCAGTATAAACAATAAGGAGACTTTTCAGCTTTATACACCCTCGGGCAGGCTTTCTGAGATCTCCACGCTACAGGAATGACTGCTCTAGGTGGTAGGGTTTTAGCTCGGCCTTCTTAGCACAGTCAGCTTTCAGTATAAAGGCTCCTTTCAACAGATTATTGTGTCCTTCCACAACTTCATGCACTTTTCTGATCTAGAAGGCTTTAGGCAATGATCCAATTTTTGGCTGTGTCAAACTCTTCTTTTCCCAGGCTTCATCAATGGACTGCAGTTGGCTTTCGCTTCTACGCGAGCTTCCATGCTTCTCTAGCATAAAGGCTTTTGCGCCTCGCTTTTCTACAGGTTCATCGACTTCTACAGGTGCATTGAGACTTCTACTAGCGTCATGCCTTTTTTCATCCCAGGCTATCGCCGTTGGCTTTGAACGCAGACTTTAACTTGAATGCTTCTACATTTAATGTTTTCCTTGACGTCACTGTCACTTCTGGGCTCTGCTACACAAGTCATCATATTAGGCTAGCGTCGATCTCCTTTACACAGGTCATGGCTCTCTATGCAAACTGTCCGCTGCATCCCAGGCTTGCACTATGGTTGCTTTACACAAGGTGATCAGGGTTACACGTTCTGATACAAGAGTGAGAGATAAATTGAAACATTGATGATTTTGAAATGCAAGCCCAAACGACAATATATACAATGTCCAATGTAGTCGGTTACAAACAACCGATGATAACTACCTAAAACTACCTCTACATGGCCTATGCCAATGTATACAACTGCAAACAATGTAATAGTTAACTAATTACGCCAACAAATAGAAGTTTGTTATTAAAATTAAAGGGGAATGCTTCTTTATAAAAGACATACTCTTTATACACATTTCGAAGTTAGAAAATAATAAACTTGTAATGTTGCTTTACGAGTAAACATTCATATATAGAATCAGGTATTTTGTAGTTATTAAGTCGATTGATTTATCGGTCCACAGCAAATTTAATAAATAAGATTTGTTTTGGATATTGATGGTTAATGACATATTGGCATCTTTTTGCACCTTTTTTTATTAATAAAATATTTATGATCTATCTATTATAGGCACAAGATTAACCTAGAGTGATTTAATTTTTTTAATAATAATAATAATAATAATAATTATTATTATTATTATTATTATTATTATTATTATTATTATTATTATTATTATTATTATTATAAAAAAAAAAAAAAAAAAGTGTGTACACACATATACGTATACATATACATATATATGAATTAAATTGGGAAAAATAAAATTTCATAAAAGAATTTATTCAATGTGTAGATGTGTAAGATTATTGTTTGGCCACAATAAATCTGTTGTCAATTGCATATCAAAATATCATTTGCAAAAATTATCTTTCATTGTAAATGATTAAATAAAAATGTGAACCAAATCAATTCTATTATGATAGTTGATTGCATGTTTAATTTATTATAGTCTACTTTAGTTTAGGTTTTAGTTCAATACGCCACACAAAAATACTTTGCCAAGCCTTAGGTTTATTGTTTATGGCAAGCATCCACTTTATTGCATTACATTTGCAATACATTTCTATCATTCAATAAGAGATAAAATTCTTAATTTCTAACATTCCTAGATACTAAATTTGTTAGCATATAGAATATACGTTGAAATGTTGTTATTGGTTTAACCAACAACTAGGAGCCTTGCCTTGAAGGTTGAGCATTCTCAACTTGTCTTTTCTACCATAATTATTATAATACCAACACCCATAAGAAAAAATCTAATGAGAACTTATTTTAAGTATTTATTTCACAGTTTATTTTTTGTTTTATGGGTGCGAATGATTATAAACACCAAAGACTCAATTTTTTTCTATAATAAAACCCTTTTGCTAAGTGCACTTTAATCATGAATATGGAACACCCAATCTTGGAGACTAAGCATGCTCATTTTTTTTTTTTTGTGCCTTAATTATTGTAAGACCAACATGACAAACAAGTCTTATGGGAACTTATTTTAAGTATCTCTTTGATACTAGTTGTCTTTTATGGTCAAAATGTTGAAAAGTATCCAACTTACACTCAATCTTTATGTTATTTTGTTACAATATAGTAGAAATATGAATTTGTTACAATATAGTAGAAATATGAATTCTACTCATAGTTATTTATAATATTTTTTATTGTAATGCTACTTGCCCTTTTAAAAAGCTAAAAGTTTAAAAATAGACTATGTAATAGTCCAATCCAACATATACAAACTTGATTGATGTGGTGTATTTGTATTTACATTGGTTGATATTGTCATTCATACTTTACATGTTTCTTGTTATACATTTTAAGATTCCAACAACTGACTTTGATAGTTAATAATTATTCTCATGGATATTATGGAAATCTATATCAATTGCATCAACATGTATCCTCAATTTAACATCTACCACTTAGGCTACCCCATGCCATGTTATTTGAAAAGAAGATTTTTTAGTTGCATTTACATGATTACTAGTTCAATGCATATTGAATTAGAAATAGAGGTTGAAGACAAGAAGACATCATATATTGTTATATATTACACAAAGCATGAAGATTATGTTTATATCTAATGGAGGTAGTTTTGGAAACCTAAATCTTGAGTAAATAAATACAAGATTCCTAATGAGATTGTTAATTTAAAATACCATCCATATTCTAAATTATACATAATTATGTTATAATATAGTCCATTTTTTTAATTTAAAATCTGTAGTATATACTACCTCATGCAATCTCATGTGAAAAGATAAGATTTTAGTTGGACTTATATAACTTCATTATATATAGATTTTGAAGACAAAGATAGAAAAGGTACCATCATATAATGCACAATTCATGGAGATTTTGTGTATATTTGGGTGATGACATTTATACCCACATGCAAACATAATTTTCTTCAACAACTATAAAATGCATTTATTTTATTTTAACTGTATTCAATGCAAGGAGAAATTCAAGGAGAATGTCCAAAATGCTAAAGAATTATAAAAACTAAATATTTAGTTTTATATGTCTTCATTTAACCCTTAGTCAACATAACACTTTGATAACTACATAATTGTAAATTAAAATTTTATCCTTTTTCCTTGTAATATATATATATATATATATATAGACACACACACACACACACACACACACACACACACACACACACACACACACACACACACACACACACACACACACACACACACACACACACACACACACACACACACACACACACACACACACACACACACACACACACACACACACACACATAACATAATGGAAACATTTTAGACTAATGAATGTGGGGTTGAAAAAAAATCATCCCTCTAAATCTTGAACAATCAACTAGATATTTGAACACCACCACCTCTAGGTCCTATAATATTTATATAAATATTGGTATAATAGGTAGTGTCAATAGAATAGAATATTTTTTATGTGTGACATTAGTACTTAGAGGTGATGTTGCTAGTTTACAAAATTTACTAGATATTAGTTTGGTCATAGACATAAAGTGGAAGATGGGGAATCAGAATGGCAAGGGGATTCACTGCCCTTGGCATGGTAATACCATATACTTCTAACATATCCAAATTTTGTGGAGAAAAGTCTTCAGGTAGACTCCAATTGAAGTAGTATATCAACCATGTAATATCAAGATGGACCATGGATAATTCTAAATTTAATCTTAGACATCCTCTCCTGCCTGAACCAAATGGTATCACAAAGAAATGAGTTAGAGATAGATACTAGCCTAAATATTATTTTTATCTAGAATTTTAATATGAGATTTTGTATACTTGTAATTTAATATATCCAAAAACATGGACTGACCTACAAAAATCAAAGGGGTGCCTTTGATACTATTACTGATAATATTCTTGAACAACATTATTAAGGTCTTCATTATTGACGATATTTTTTGAACATGATAATATATATGTTTGTAATTGTCATTTATGACAAGCTACAATGAAATTATTTAATGTCAGTATTTTAGAAAAGAAAGTGGATATGTATATCTTAGTTCAAAGCAAGTAAAATTTCAAAATATGAAAAAATAAGAACTATAATCTTCTATCATTAGCACTTACAATTTCCATGTCTTATTTAGATTTGTTGTCTTTGAGACATATCTCATATTGATTGTAATGATTTTGATACCTGACTATTATAGTAGCTAATGAACCTACTATAAATGAATTATATAATTGTACAAGATCATGTATTTTGATATCTAGAGTGAGTTTGTACTCATTTTATATAATTGCAGTGTTTTCCACATTTAATTTTATGTTTAATACAATAAAAAATTAAGCATCACCTCTTTAATATTGAATTCTATTTTTATCAGAAAATATATGATGTAGATATTATAGCCAACCAAAAATTAGGGTAAGAACTTTTCAATCAATTTGTTATTAATATTGACAATTATTGTTAATTGACCAAATTTGTCAATAAGGTCTACATGCACTATTTATGCCTTCAATGGTAAATTTAGATTCTTTATGAAACTAGGACCATAAATAAACAATGAATCACCTTCAAAAACATTATTCATTTTTTTATTGAGAGGTCAATGATTGAAACCAGTATGTTTTGCCATGCATTTGTATTGTAACAACAATTTTAAAATTGAAGCCATGAATACAAATATTTTATATTATTGTATAATGATATTTTTTATTTGTTTGAGCTAAAAAATTAAAACTACATCACAAGTTGCATGAAAAAAAATAATGGACTATTTGTTATAGATGTTAGGGCCCTACAACAAGTCAGTCAAATAAAAATATTATAGTTCTTATGGTCTATGTTACTTTGTTTCTATTTATAGGTCTGTACTTTATTATTTTGATTATGTTTACTATTTTATATTTTATTTCTTTGTCTTTGTTTGTTGGTCAATAATATCTTTCGCTGCCATATCTAGTTTTTTGTATACAATACAATAACATTATCAACACCCAAGAGTTTAAAATTTTTAAAAAGAAGAAAATGGAACAAAAAAATATTGTTAGTACGTAAAAAAACTAAGTTGTCAAAACTAAAAAAATATTATGATTTTATCACTTTCATTTCTCCTATTTACTTATATTTCTCAATGTATGTGGTTGGATCCATATCTACCTACTTGGATACAAATTTTTTAACTTTCATAAACATCTCTTCAATTCGAAGAGGAAAGAAAACAAAAGAACACAAATAAAACCATGCATCATATAAGTGATGTATTTCATCTATTACTTTGTACATTTCTTTGTTTATATTTATACTTTTACCTATGGATTATGATAAAATCTTTTAGATCTTTTATATGTGACATTTCTAATCAAAAAATAATAACTCTTGATGTCTAGAAATAAAGTATTACCATTCTAGCACGTTTTATAATATCATTTTTGTTTATTAAATAGTGCATATGCCTGGCTCCATATCCAATTTATTTTAAGCTTTTCTCGATTGCACAAATAGTTTGTGATTGCACATAAATGCAAAGATAGTTGACCTATGCATAATGTAAGTGATATATAACACTATTTTGTCGAGATGTTTATTTTTATTTTATTTTTTCCATTTCCACTTTAATTTGCTATTGATTATCAATAGTGACAAATTCCATTTTCTAGTTATATTTGGTATATGCCAATGACATTGCACAAGATAAACAACAAATTTTGTGTCTTTAAAAATTCACTATTATTGTTTTATCAAAGAAAAATTCAAAGGCATCACAAACACTAAATTGAGTATTATAGATATTTACATTTATCCAAAAGTGATCTATTAAAGTACCTGCATCTGTTGTTGGCATATTTGATACTAAAGAGTAACCATGCCTATGCATTATTTTTAAATGTCATTTTCTAAATGTTGTTTATTAAACCATTTTAATTTTAAATTCACCATCAAATATTATATTAGTTTTAGGTGGCAATCTAGTAGCTATTGTTTCTAAAAATACCAATGCATCATCTATTGACGTATTCAGTACCAAGTTAATATTTATTATTTGTATTGATGTGTATAAAAATAATATATCATGTGTCATAGTCTTGATGTTTGATGTAGCAAATACTTTATTATTTCTTAGTATCTATATCGATGTATATAAATATAATATATCATGTGTCATACAAGATAAATAATATGTCACAGTAGCATATGCATCAAGAGTGAATTATACATATGTGTTAGCATACCATAATGCTGGGAGTTTTTTTGCAAATGCATTTACCCAAAGATCAAATGGATATCTTTGTAACATTATAATTGGTTGTGATATATAAGATAATAGTGAGAGTATGTATTCTATTATAGACAAGTTTGCTTCTTGCCAAAACATATAGAATGTTATATCTTTGTTATATTTTTTTTACAAGTTGAGAAAATGTTATTGTGGCATTCTCTTTGTATAGCACGTTGGTTTCGTCCAATGTCTCTAATATTCTCATTTTTCACACTCAGAGCATGAAATGTAGATGCTCCTTTCCTTTATTTTGAAATTTAGTCATAAAATAAAAATCCAAAATCTTTCTAAATAATTCTTCATTTTACAACAACATTTTTTTTAACGCATTGCATCTATGGTTAAAATAGTGACTACAAAGAATAGGGTTTTTTTTTTATTATCATTGTATCAATGTTGTCTTATTCAATTATTTCTCTATGATTATTATTTGTTGTTATAGTTAATTTTTGAAATGCATTACAAAAATAGATTTTCTTAAATTTTCAAAATAGTTAGGAGCTGTTCAAATGCAATCGAAAGCTCTATAAACTATGGGTGAATTTAGGAATTTTTTTTGATACTAGTTCTATTTAATACATCTCTAGCATAGAGTTTTTAATCTATTAATTCACCTTTATGTATGTATATTTAAGAATAAGATGATGCCTGATATATAATGATTTTAATAACTTTGAAGAAGACATTAGTTATGTGTGTCACAATGTCATTTTCTTTATGCAAAATCTCTCACCTTGCTAATTTTTGGTTTGACATTCTATTTGTCATATCTTGAGGATAACTAAAACGATAGAATAAATTTGGGAAGCTCATCTCCTCCTAGAACATGTCTTCAAATATACCTAATGGTTTGAGTCTTTTCGATGGGGAAATTTCAATGATCTAAACTTGGAGATCATGTATCGACTGTGCATCAACAAAAACATGTGCCAAAGATTTATTAATAGACTTCGATTCATTTTCATATGTGTCAGATGTCTTGTCCTCACCAATCACAACCTAAGAAACATGTCTTGTCTTTTTTTCTCAAAGCTACTTTCCCAACCCTTATCAATAATTAAATTTTATTCCTTATACAATGGTGCTTGACAAAGTCGAGATAATGCTTTAATCACGTATGAAGGCCTCATATTTCCTGTTAAATATGCATTTTTGTATTCTATATTGTATACTATCTTTATTGTAATTTTTTTCTATCATTTATTTCTCTAGCTAATGATTTTAAAACCCAATCAGAGTCAATGGGGACATTTATAATTGTTACTATGAGGATATATTGTGAATGTTTATAGCCAATATCTCACACTTGTGCAAATGGCATTCATAAAATAACTAATCTTTCTTCTAAAAATGTTAGTTTCTTTACAATATCATTTTTTTCATTTTTCCTAATGTTGAAAGGAACAACAAATGTTGGTACTTTTCCATTTTTAAAAGATATCTTGCATTGATTGCATAATTTTTTTCTAAATGCAATTTTTTAAATGTTGAATATGTGAAAACCCAATCAAATACTTTGAAAATGTCAATGTCAACTAGAATGATATCATTTTTAAAATGTAACTATTCACAAACTATGCAAAAATAAACGGGTATGTCTTTGATTGATTTTAGATAGTTGTTTATTATTTTGATACTTTATTTATCATAGTGCATGCATCTTAAGTATTGATTTTTATGATAACATATCATTTCTTTCACTGACCACAATTATTTTTTTGCATCTATTTAAGCTAATGTTTTCTAGTGTTTCTATTATATATATTTTTACATAGTTTTTTATTTTTTTGCTCAAGTATGGTTTGTTTTAAATAACATAGAGAAATATGATTCCTATTTGTATCCTTAAAAATTTGTCTTGAAAGTGCATCATTGTAATGACAACACAACACTATCTTAGAATCATATAAATTTATCTAGCTAGGTTGACAATGATGTATAGATTAAATAGGTATTACATTATTTTAGAATGTTTCTAGTCACTGATATTTCTACCAAGTTCACCTTTATATATATATATATATATATATATATATATATATATATATATATTGTGTTCTCCTTCTACGATGATCTACAACTACTCTTCCTATGGTTGCATCATGTGCCATGATTTTATGATCCAAAACTAGCTCTGATACAATTTCTAAAAAACTATAATGATTTTCATTTATTCAAAAAAAGAGGTAGAAAGGATATATATATATATATATATATATATATATATATATCCTTTCTACCTCTTTTTTTGAATAAATGAAAATCATTATAGTTTTTTAGAAATTGTATCAGAGCTAGTTTTGGATCATAAAATCATGGCACATGATGCAACCATAGGAAGAGTAGTTGTAGATCATCGTAGAAGGAGAACACACTAATCATGGAAGAAAACACAGCTAGCATAGAAAGTGAAATGAAGTCCATAGTAGATCATGGGAGTTAAATAGCAATATTAGAGCCTGATGATCGACCAACATAGCAACATAGGATGCAGTATCCAAAATATTAGTGTTAAAATAGTAGACAAGCAAGTAAAGTGTAAAAATCCTGAGTGTTGAGAGTTTGTTCAATGTCTACAGTAAATAATACATAGGAACATATCTGAATGTGGAGATAGAAGAGAAGGAGAATGCATAAGTGTAATATAGTTTATGAGTTCATTTGATAAGACCATCTTCACCTAAATTTAAAGATAGAGTAAAAAAGAGCATGTACATTCAAGTTAATACCAATTCTGGTTAGTAAATCCAATTGACTAATTTTTTTCTAACTTTGAAAATTTAGTTTTATAATATATATATATATATATATATATATATATATATATATATATATATATATATATATATATATATATATATATATATATATATATAACTAGTGGACTACAATTGTTGTGCTTGCATATAGGCCTTCAAGATAGTTAAGTCTTTACTAAGGAGCAGACTGTGTTGATTGTGAAAGACAATGATATATGTCTAGCATCGAAGAGAGTGTTGAAACAACTAAAATTTATAATGGAGATTCAAAGGCAATAGAAAACCACATTGAGAAGAACACTAGTTTCTATTTTGCCCTACTAAATGCCATTCAAGAGTGCGTAAATCTTCAATTTGATGAAATAATCCACAAAGGTCTTTTGGAGTACTTCATATTTGATGTACGCTACCAAGCCAAGAAATCCAACTAGAACTCAAATCTAGATATGACGTTGATAGTAAAGGTGAGGTTGAACGTCCTAGTAAATGTCACCATCTTTTAGCATGTCAATATTTTGTTTATCTCAAAACTTGATTCTCTCACCAGTAACATTTGTAACTCTCTTATAATAATAATTTTTTTTCTTTTAAATGTCTGCTCCAAAGTCACTTCTATTAGACACCCAACTTCTTAAAGGGCCAAATTATGCTGCATAGAAAATGAAGATGTGCATAATCCTTCTATTCAAAGGACTATGGGGGATTGTGATAGGAAATGAATAACCTCCCACCAATCCTAATGAACATGAAAAGTATGATACGAGTATTGCTAAATCCTTGATGTTAATCATACTAAACATCATTGACAATGTCCAACCACATATCAAGGATATTGATGATCCAAAGTTAGTATAGGATAAGTTAGTGACTATATATGAGGCAAAGAATAAGACTAAGATCCTCCATCTGCAATCGAGACATCACACAATCATCATGGAGTCTGATGAGAAAGTTGAGGAATTATTACATTGAGTGGCTAAAATATAGATAGAGTTACCTAGCACTCGATGAGAAGGTAGAAGATGATCTCTTGGTCGAGATTACCTTGAGATCATTGCCTTCAAAATTTAGAGTGTTTTTCATGACACTAAATATCACCAAATAATCATTATCATTCAAAGAGCATGTGAACCTATTGCATTAATAAGAAGCTATCAACTTAGTCCAAGATGAGCTCAAAGATAAAGCTCTTATCTCAAAGAGGCAACAAGGTCAGAAGTTTCATAAAGGGCCTTTAGATAAGTAACCATACAAATAAAAACAACAACAATAGTCTCAACATCAGAAATCTCAAATTTTGAAGAAATGGTGTCATATCTATCAAACCAATACTCATGACACAGACAACTACTAGTATATTTCCCAAAAATAAGGGTCTATAAGCACATCAGAGTGAGATAATTCTCAAAAATTGAAAATTCATCCCTGTCAATAGAAGTAGAAGGGATATCTTGTTGCTTAATAAAATGATATATTTGAAGAAGAGATATCTAATAAAGATAAGAACTTGGTACTAGTCTCCCAGACCTTGTAGCCCATGAGGAATGTCTAGTTAATCAATTTTGGTGCCACCAAACATATGTCAGGTGACAAAAATCTATTTGATTCATTGTCAAACCAACCCATTGGAGATCGGCTTAGGATAACAAATCACAAGGAGTACATTGTATAAGGAATAGGAAAAGTTACCATTTCTCTTGATATGTGAAAATGTATACTAACAAAGGTACTATACATATTTAGTCTAACGTCTAATCTCTTGTTAGTGAGCCAACTAAAAAATAACCATCTGAAGGTGGAATTTCTTGTTGAAAATGGCATCAAAACTTTTTTGATATCATGAAAAGGTAATGTTCTTGCTAAAGCTTTTCTTCAAGACAAATTATTTTCTCCAGATGCTATTTAATCTTTTGTAGTATTATTATCTACCTCAATGGTAGAGTCCACTAAACTCTGGCACTATCGGTATGGTCATTAATCTATTGGTTCATTATATGAGTTAAGTACTAAAAAGATGGTATGTGGACTTCCCAAGCTATCTAGTTCCTTACCCATTTTCCCTAGTTTCCTTGTGGGTAAACAACATAGGGATCCATTCAAAGGAAGCTAATTTTATACCAAGAAATGATTGGAGTTCACTCTCATTACTTTGTGTGGTCCACTACTAGATTCATTCTTGAAATACAAGTACTTTTAGCTATTCAAGGATGACAACTCCTAGAAGATGTGGGTATTCTTCCTGAAGAAGAAGAGTGAAAAACTTCATCATTTCTAGATCTGCTATGATCAAGTTATGAAGGAGGTCGAATAACCTTTAGTTCACCTTCACTCAGATTGAGACAAGGAATTCATGTCAAAGAAGTTCTTGGCATTCCTGAACCAGCAAAGGTATAATTTTTTTGACTACTCCCTACACACCCTAGCAGAATGGTGTTGTTGAGCAACATAATTGCATTGTTATAGAGATGGCTCATTGTATGTTATCAATAGCCAAGCTACATAATTCTTATTAGGTAGAAGCAGTCCAAACTGATGTTTATCTTCTTAACTGGGCACCAACAAAATTGTTGAAGGATAAAATTCCAGAAGAGGTATGGAGTGGTATAAATCCTTTGATTTCTCATTTATGTGTGTTTGGTTACATAGATTATAACATGTAACATTAAAGAAGAGGTAGAAACTTGAGTCACAAACATTCCCATGCATCATATTAGGATACAACACTACCTTGAAGGCATATCAACTAAAGGATCCATAAATGAGGAAAATCTATGAGAGTAGAGATGTGGCATTCAATGAATCATATTTTGAATCAATGGTTTATAATGATAGATCAACACCAATCACCTCTCAAAAATTACTTCCTGAGTCAAATAATGAGGAAACTCCAAAGCTGTAAGGAGAGTTGTATGTTGATCTTAGAGAATTAGATCCTCTAGAGCCACAAAGAGAGATATATGTTTATCTTAGAGATTTAAAACATCTATAAGATAGTTCTTCACATCCACCAAGTATTTCATCACAACAGTAGAAAATTTCTCATCTCAATTTGATACTAGGTACTAGCAGAGACACTCATTCATCTAGAGTAAGAACAAGGAGTCAAAAAAGACATAAGGTAAATTTTGCACTTATGAGTATAATAGTTAATAGCTCTGACCTTGACAATGTTCATGAAGATTTAACTCGACCTCATTGGAAGAAAGTGACGGATGTTGAGTATGACTTACTCATGAAGAATCAAACTTGGAAACTTATTGATCTACCTATAGGAAAGAAACTCATGGGCTACAAATGTATTTTCAAAACAAAATATAAGGTAGATGGATCCATTGATAAACATAAATCAAGGCTAGTAGTATGTTTAAAGATATGTCTAAGGTACACTTGAGTATGGTCTGGGGTACATGAAGAATACTCAATTCTTCTTACAATGATATACATACTCGAACTATGTCAGATCTATTGATGATATAAAGTCAATGTCAAGATACATATTTCATCTTGGATATAGACTAATATCATGGATTAGTAAGAAGAAAATAGCTATTGTTCTTTTATCCACTAAATTAAAATATCATGATGCACATGGAGCTATGTATGAAGTGATATTGTTACATCACATATTAGCAAATGTGGGTTACAATGAAAAGAAGACACCCATCATTCATTACGACAATCAAGGTGTGTTAAAACTTGTTAAGAGTCTTGTTTATCATGAAAGAACAAAATACACAGAGGTAGAATGTCACTACATTCAATAAAAAGTTTTAAACCATCATATCCATCTCTAGTACAACCCTATAGATGATCAAATAGAAGACATACTCACCAAATCCCTTGAAAAGGTGAAATTTGAATAGTTTAGGGAGTACATTTGTAAAAAATAATGTAATAATCAGGGAATGTCAGCACAACATTGTAATGACAGCACAACATTGTCTTAGAATCCTCTAGATTTCTTTAGCTAGGTTGATGAAATTATATAGATTATATATGTATTACATTATTTCAGAAAGTTTCTAATCATTGATCTTTCCAGCAAATTCACCTTTATCTATATATTTCCTTTGTACCTATTTTTTTGAATCAATGAAAATCATTATAGTTTTTAAGATCTCTAATAAAAGGTTCCTTTAAATATTATTTTTGAATTCAAAAAGACCTTGTTCTTCTTTCACAACCTTTGAAACTATTGTTATTTGAAAAATCTATCAAAATATCCACTGGCATTCCATATGTAATCTGATATGTGTAAATTATTTACAATGGCTCATAATGAATATGAAATGTATCTATCTCAAAATAGATAATGTTGTATATTTTTTTATGGAGTATAACAATTATGTTTTTTTTATTTTCTTCTGAAAATAATCAAATATTACTTTTTAGAATGTTTGAAATCTATGAACAACAAAAGTCATTACCTTCAAGTCTACTTTCTTGAAATGACATTCCAATATTTTCAACATACATTTTCCAGTCAAAAAACATTTCAAGCTCTTGCTTTAATAGATCCTATTCTTAAATCTCTAAAGAAGTCATTGCATTACTATTTTCCACAACAATATCATTGGAAAAGTATTTTCTTATATCGATGAAGAGCATGACCTTAGAACCAATGTTTGGTTAAAAAACTAATAATATCAAACAAGATTTCACCATAGCTATAGCCTAAAGTGCTTATTTTATACATATCATATGCTTCTAAGTCATAAAAAATAGCATTCATTTACAAATAAGGATATTTTCAAATATTTGATAAGTTTGTATTGGAAATCATCGTATGACTGCATATTTTTTTACAAAACAATGGTTCAAAATGTCCATCGATGATGTTTATGCCATGAAATAAGATTGAATACAATGGAATACAACATTTTTTGTTGAAATATAGATACCTTTTTATTTTGGTCAAAAACCAAATAGAAATAGGAATGTTCAACCATTTGCATAACCACTGAATACAAATTATGTCAACCCAAAGACCAGTCTCACCTTGATCTATAAGTTTATTTGTAGAAACTCTCATTCAATCAAAATATGTGAGTTTGTCATGTATTCAATGCAAATCTTATAATATATCTGGATGTAATTGGTTTTCATGTGAGTATCTTACTTTTGCATTCCCATTATTCAAAGAATCCATAAAATAGTCAATAATCCCATGTTGTAACATTCTCGATGTGTAACGGAAGTGTGATAAAACTTGAAATTCTTCAAAAAGGCAATCACCAACAACATAATCGAATGATGAAATTCTAAAAATATTTTCATGTTTTAAAGCATCATCCATAGTTATAAATTCTTGTGTTTTTTTATCGTTAATATGTGTCCATATCAAATATTCTCTTTGAATAACTCAATTCAATGGCATTTGTTTTTCTTTTCATGATTATTTACTAATTTTTTTTAAAAAAATTGATCTTTCTCTTTTTTTCTATTTTTTTTCATTTTGTTTTGGATCAAAACAAAGAAAAAGGTAAACTATCAATAAATGAAATGCCAACTTCAAAACAACATCAATTTTCTAGTGTTCTTACTTGCCATAAGAAAAAGAAATTATTTGACAAGAAATTTACATTATCATTGATGAATTAAAAAACTAGCCAATGACTGTTATATTTACATTATTACAAGATACTTACCCATGTTTTTATATAACTTGGTACAATCTTCAATTGTCTACCATTAGGAGAAAGCCTACATGTTCAAAAAATTTACAATATTAATTCTCTTTAAAGCAAATAGTAAAAAGATTTTACTGGTTTTTTGTCTTATAATAAAACAAAACCTAAAAATTAGTAATTATACAATAATAAAATATGGTCACATTTATCACAACACACCCACTTCTTCCCATTATACCAATCACAACCCTTTACTTTTTTCTACAAAAATAATAAAAATCACTTTTCTCATTTTTTTCTTTTCTTTTTACTTTTTTTTTCTTTCTTCCAGACAAAAACCCAGTTAGTTATTTAAAAAATACTATGAAAATAACATAAATCATACAAATCATATTTTTAATTAATATACATAGCATTGTTTTTTGAATTTTAATCACATGCAAAGCAAAACATAAAGGTATACCAATTTGACACATAGATCAATAAATGAATTAGATATGTAAATAAGCAAATGTTATTGAATATAAACTAGATTGTAGAAATAATATATATCTTATTAGATTATTAAACATAATACATACTATGTTTCATCAAAAAAGACATTAAGATCAACTTTGATCTCTGCCTCAACATCAAACCCTTAACATAAATTGGCAAGTGTTAAGCCACCTCTACAGATTCAAAACAAACCAACAAAAGATTTAATATAGGGATGAGAACCAATCAATATTCCAAAGAAGAAAACAAGGGAATAACTATATTCTAAGAAACATAGTACAAAAGAATGGTCTCCAGTATAAGTACAAACATTCTTTAAGCTTATAAAAAATATAAAGTGTAATTAATTATAAATATTGCTTACTAGAGTAATGGAAATCCCAACCCAAAACTACTTAAAAGTTGTCTAAACAACATGATAATCCACCAAATATCCCCAACTAAAATGACACTGGTACTACCTTTGAAGCTACAACATGATCTTTAAATACACACAAATAGATTGTTGATAAGATTGGTGAGGAAGAAATCCATAAAACTTGCCATAGACAAGCACTTAGAACATGATAGTAAAATGCCATCTTTTGTCTCTGAGCAAATGCAAAGAGTATCAATGAGAACAAAACATATCCAAAAACCAAATCACCTAAAATAAAATAATTCCAAATAAAAATAAAAATATAATATACCAAAAATACCAACCCAAGCTCACAAATATTTATGCATAATTTAAAACCTAATAATCTTAATCTCATAATCTAGAATTAACCATTATTCACAATCATATTTTTTTTTGTTTTTTTTCATAAATATCTCCAAAGGAAAACATCAATGAGCAAATTCCACACCCAAAACATTTTTATAATATACCTTTTCAACTCGAACCATATTTCTATAGAAATTGCATAAACATTACAAATTGAAAAAACCAACACAGATTATTGAACATATAAAGTGATTCTTTATTTTTGTCATATAAAGCCACATGGAAAACAAGATAATAAATGAAACAATAATGCATTATTAAATATCAACCACCACCACACCCCTCATGTTTGGATTAACACCACTACAATGCCATTTTAAATTAATAAATAGTATTAATTTTCCCAGTTAATACAAATGTTTTTTATTATTACTTTAAAATTAACCACATGTGTGAGTAATTATTTTGATTAATACTTTTATGTGTCAAAAATTATAATAGTAAATTATTTTTCAAATATCCCTATGTTTTTCCCCTTATGATACAAAAGTATATATTACAATACAAGAATTCTACACTTTTCTAGATCAATGTTCACATTGAAATGTAATAAATAGTCCTAATTTTCCTAGAAAATACAATTTTTTTTAATACTTTAAAATTAATTACATGCGCAAGTAATTATTTCAATTAATTCTACAATGGTAAATGCATGTGCCACAAATTATTATTGTTAATTATTTTTCCAATGTCCTTATTTTTTTCCCCCTAGCATGCAAAAATCTATATTTCAATACATGAATTCCATATTTTCCTAAATTAATGTTCACATCAAAATGTAATAAATAGTCATAATTTTCCTAACTAATACAAACATTTTTATTAATACTTTAAAAATAGCCGCATGTGCGAGTAATTATTGAGATTAATACTATAACAACAAATACATTTGCCACAAATTATTATAGTAAATTATTTTCCCAATGTCCCTATGTTCTTACCTACCATACAAAAGTCTATATTTCAATACATGAATGCGCATTCTCTCAGATTAATGTTCACATCAAAATTCACACATAACTTTAAAATAAAAAATTGTCCAACTTTCATTATGTGTAATCAGTTGAAACTATTTAGATAAACACTACCACGATGCCATATAGGTACTAATAATAATATTAGGTTCAACTAATTATAATAGACACCTATCAGAGATGTGTGGTCCTGAGAGATCTCAACCAAATGAAGAGGCGATACATTGCCAATTTTTAATGTGTCTAATCCCTCAGACTATTTAAATATTTTGGGACCTGAGAGAACCAAGCTAAATGAAGAGGCTCCATATTACTAATTTTTAGTCTAACCAGTCCCCCAAACCTGTCAGAGAGGTTGAAGCCTAAGAGAGCTTGATTGAATGAAGAGGTGTTAGGTCTCTAGTTGTTAGTGTGAATAATCCTTTAGACCTGTTAGAGATGTCAAGGCTCAGGAGAGCCTGATCAAATAAAAAAGTGTTAGGTCAACATTTATTAGTGTCACCAATACCCTAGACCTATCAAAGAGGTTAGGGCCTAGGGCAGCCTAATCGAATGAAGAGGCACCACTTCATTAGTAGTCAATGTAGTGAGTCCATACATGTTAGAGATGTCAAAGATGGGGAAAACCTGGCCAAATAAAAAGGCACCACATCACCAATTATAAGTTTGATCAATCCCTTAGACTTATAAAATAATTTAGATATAGGGAAAGCTTGACTAAATTAAGAGGTGTCACATCACTAGTTGTCAGTATGGCTAGTCCCTCAAACTTGATAGAGATGTCAAAGCTAGGGAAAGCCCAACTGAATGAAGAGGTACCATGTCATCAGTTTTTTATGTGGCTAGGCCACTAGACCCATCAGAGATGTTAAGGCCCATAAGAGCTGAGCCAAATGAAAAGGAAACACATTGATAGTTACCAACATGGCGATTCCCCCATACCTATCAGATATGTTATGGTTTGGGAGAACTGAGCTAAAGGAAAAATCATTACATTAAATAATATGTAAATGAATTAGTTACCACTGAAGGCCTCGGTCAAATCAGAATGAAATACATAAAATATTTGAAGGACTATAATAATATGCCCTATGTTCTTAGGTGACATATCCCCTAATCTAAGGTAATGATATAAACTACATATCCATGCCCATCGACAACTGGTAATGTATCAACTCTTAATTTTAGATTTGGATGCCACTAGGACCCACGTATTTATTTCAACTCATTTTTTTGGAACAAAAACATGTCGCACACTAAATAAAATAGACTATAATCCATGTTTAATTTTTTAGATTACTTCAATTTTATTGGATGGTGCAAGTATTTTTTATTTTATTAATTTAAAATTCAATAATTTCCCCAAAAAATTAGTCATGTCACCTTATTTTAACCAATATAAACACAATAAACAATTTTATTTTATATTTATTAAAATGCAAATATTTCAAACCTAATGTTAAAATTAAAAAGTGCTTAACTTTCATTCACTGCACATTTCCCTATGCAAATTATTAGGTTCAATTGATTACAATAGATACCTATTAAGTAAGTACTAATAATTCTTATCATAATATGTGTTTATATCATATTAGCATATTCATTAAAAATATTTAATTATTTTCATAATGGTTTCACCTTAGCAGTGACAAAAATAGGTTTGGCAAAATGCAATTAGATTTGATTTGGGTTTTAGAAATGAATTAGAGGGATACCTTATCAAATTTTAAATTACCTCGACTCCTTACACTTTTAACTCACACTTTGAAATATTTTTATGATAAAAATGGTTTTTTTGATTCAAAATGCAATACATTTCACATATACAAATAGTAAAGTTTGAATTAATATTCCATTTCCATAATAATAAATGGTGTATCTTAATTTTCATGGATATTTTTAAAAATTATCATAGTCTAATATTAAAATAAGATTTTTTTTAGTAGTATGCTAGAAAAGGAGGGTTGAGTTGTCATGACTCTTATGGAAAAGAGTTTGGCCTCTATTCATTTTGGTTGTGTGTGGCAATGACTTGGATATGAAAATACATTTAAAATAATAATTTTTTATTTTGTATAGTATATCTTTACAACTCACTACACTCAAATCACTAAAGTATGCTTTCCACATACTTTTTGCATAATTATTTAAGTCACACCAATAATATTTGGACAAACTAATTCAAGTACCATTAATGAAAACTATAGTGATGTCCATAAATTCCCAATGCTTCTGGGAAAAAATTTCATACTTTTCGATACCCTATATTCACCATGGCAATAACAAACTCTATGAGGCCACCACATCATCAATGTTTGTACAGAAATAAGATGAAATAAAATTTCAAATAAAATTATTATGGACTTGTGATATACCGAAGCCTTGTTAAAGGGGTTGCTTATGGTCCCAATAAGAAATCACATCAAACAACACTTTTTAGAGTCATGAAAAACTGTCACTGTGTGAGGTACAAATTATAAACTACAAACCAGTTTTAATATATGCCAAAAATTCTAGGTAAGAAACTAGGATTTTGACATTCATATTTTTAAGCTCATCATAATGCTATAAACCTACCAAAACCACTATTGGAAAAGCAAACCCCCAAAATTATTGGTTTTTAGTGTGGCACACAATTTCTATCTCATGACATATCATTTTTTACATAATGGATCTCATGGATTTCACTACTAAAATGGTGGGGTAAATTTAAAATTATCATATAACACACTCTACACATCAATATTCCAATTTATCAAAGGGATTTGAATTAAATGACCAAGTTGGAGACACATGGATGCCAATTATTTATATTTAAAGAATTCCTAGACCCAATCATAAAAGTACAATGGTTAGATAAAATTTAGGGTAGGACACATGAGGTACATTCCAAATATTTAGAAATAAGGCCTCAAAATATTTTAATGTTTTACACAAGCTAATGGTCATTGCATTATGAACTTATGGTCTAGACATCTTATGTATGTATGCACATGCACACACATGTTATGCTTAATGATATCAAATGTGTTTATCTATTTAATGTCTCACATAAGTGTGTTCATGCATACATATAATTTATATGATATTATATGCATTAATGAAGAAATTCATTATCACTCCTTAAAGGATTCAATTTCATGTAAAAATAATAATAAGTTTTCAAAAAGGAATCACTAAAACTACCTCTCTGCAAACTATATTTATTTAGTTCAATTCTTCTATATTATCCTTGTGTTAGTTGTCACATGGTAATATCATCCATACTAACAAATATTATATATATATATATATATATATATATATATATATATATATAAATATATACAAATGTTATCACTAGTGA
This sequence comes from Torreya grandis, assembly GCA_037957365.1. Lineage (NCBI taxonomy): Eukaryota > Viridiplantae > Streptophyta > Pinopsida > Cupressales > Taxaceae > Torreya > Torreya grandis. The sequence continues at coordinate 862,521 of JARHVA010003086.1, forward strand.
CATGATATATTTTGTCTGTCATCACCATATATATAAGAAATAAATTCATTTTTTTAATTGTTGATTTATCTAATTTGACATATAAATTCATGTTAAAATAAAAATTATTCATTCTTATATATGTTTGTGTATTTTTTTTCATTGATCCAAGTACCAAAAAACTTATATGGTTAAAAACTAGGCTTAATTCTACATGGATTCAAAAATTATGGTTACAAACTAGTTTTTTTTTTTTTTAGGTGTTTATGGGGGGCTGAATGGCTGACTATCCATTTTTTTGTCTATTTTCAAGATCTATTTACTTATAAAATTACTATAAAAAAGTATTCCTTGAAAAATTATTAAAAAAATACAGGTTATTAACTAGATAATCATATATAAAGTTTTACCAAACAGTTTTAAATAATATTAAATGATACTCAAAAAATGAGTGGTTACACAGTCTATTATCTACTATGTTTTCCTAAAAAAAAAGAGTTCCTATTCAAATTCTAGATGTTTGATCTAGTTATACTCAATAATTTTTTTCAAAAAAAATAGTGTTTTGAAAAATACATTCAAAATGTTACAATTCATGTTCTTACATCATCCTTGAATTTTAAGTGTAGTCATCTAAAATTATCTACAAAAATTTAGATTTCTAAATTTTCAGGAAAAACATGTTCACAAATAAAACTCCTTTTATCTCCTAACTTTATATTTACTTACCTAAACATGAACATAGACCTACATATCTATTTATCCCTCATATCTATAACACAACTTTTATAGATGAAATTATTACACCCACATACATTTATAAAGTATGACATACCCCACATAGAATAAACAATATAATAAATGACCACTATCTAAATGATAACATTACTTCAAAAAATATTATTTAAAAAGAATATAACATAAATCATATAGAGAGTTACTTCACACCCAACAATCTTCCACTTGAATGTAATATTCAATATTTAACACACCTGAGTATTCTTGCATCGAATTACCATACAAGCCCATTGTTGCCCTTCATAACTTCAACAAGGCTAGTAGAAATTTTTTTATGCTAATCAAAACTTCTCTACCCTGACTGAATTTATCAACATCTTCTCCTCCATACCAAATTGTAGAACCTGAGGTGACTATCCACTTCACCACAAACCAATCTTCCAATCTAAGATTCTACCATCAACCACTCAATAGTCTCACTACTTGGGGAATATCCAATCTAGTGCATACCATGGCATAAGTGAGGCTTCCTACTCCTGATGATTATGGTACATGAAACATCCATGTCTTCTAATCCTCTATTTTAGGACACTAATTGGAACACAACTTAATACATGCAGAGAGTTGGGTACTGACTTGTTTTCCATTCTACATATTGAACCACTACATAATATTCACAACATGTCTTATAAGATAACCATATCCCTTACTTTCCCATCTATATGTATATTCATCCTTAGTTTGTTACTCATACAACCTTAATCTCAGATGTCCTATCTAATTTTTCCTTCACACCATTGGTCTTCTTCATGCTAGGACCTCTAACGAATATGTCATCAACACATAGTAGTTACTTCTGATAAAACCTTGGCTCTACATGAAGGTATTAAAATTCATGTACCACATCAGCAAATGTACTTCAACCCATACAATATTCAATCTATAAACCATAAACTCTTTGCCTCATCCTCATATCCCTCAAGATAATCCATCTCCTCATGAGTTTGCCATGTAGGAATGTTATATTCACAATTATCTACTCCAGTTATTAATAAACACAAGTGCAAGAAACATGCTTGATAGGGTTATGACACATAAGTGAGTCCTACTTGGTGGCCAAGTACATCCAAACCCAAAAAAAATTGGGGTTATAACAAACCCCCTTCGTTCGAACCTCCACATGTACTTTTTGAAGTGGGTTCGAACAAACCCCCTTCACATCAACCCCCTTAGAGTGAAGGGCATCAAAGGTTTACTTTAGAATTTGATTAATTTTTTTATTAATTTGAATGATATTTGGTGGTTCGAACGAAGGGGGTTAGAATGAAGGGGGTTTGTTCAAACCCCCTTTGTTCTAACCCCCTTCATTCGCACCCCATGTGGCATGAAATCCTCACCCATTGAAGTGGAAAGATAATATTGGCATAAAATTGCCAGTTTAGATGCCACGTATTAGGATGAAAAAAGAAAATAAAAGCATGTGGCTCTATATATAAATAGATATTATTATGAGCTTTATAATAATATGTTTTTTTCAAATTTTAATAATATTTAATATTTATTTTGATTTATTTAGTAAAATATATTTATATATAAAATAAAGTATCACATGTTTGAGGCACTGGGAAAAATAAGATACTATGACCAAAAAGAATTTGAAAAATATCAATGCACTCGACTTTAATGTCCTTGTTCTAATAGTGAAAAAACTAGTCTACTTTGACATATATATATATATATACATATATATATATATATATATATACATATATACATACATATATACATACATATATACATATACATATATATATACATATATATATACATATATACATATATATATACATATATATACATATATACATATATATACATATATACATATATACATATATACATATATATATATATATATATATATATTGAGGAGAAGACATAAGCATGGATATTCCTTGCCTTGATCATTAAAAAATTAATAAAAAATATTTTTTAATAAAAAATTTATTAAAAAATATTCTCACACTACGTCTATGTTTCTAAGACCTCTTTACAAAAAATGTTGACAAAATATTATGTTTTGAGAAAATTATGAGGAGAAATCAAGTACTCAATAAAACTTTTTATGCATAAAAACATAGACACTATATATTTAGGTATTAAAAGATCTATTTGTTTTAAAAAAAATTCAAAAAAATAATAAATTTAATCTACACTTTAAATGAAACATTTCATTAGTTAATGCCATTTTCATATTTTATACGGTTAAGTTACTATTGTTTATACAAATTGAGAAATGTTCAGATTTTCATTTTTAATTGTTCCTTTAGTACCAAAAAGTGGGACAAAATACTATGCTTCAACCTGATAGTAGTCAACAATAGGAGAAAAGAAGTCCTTAAATTATGTACCTAACTTAAACACATAACTTTTAGCTACCCATCATGATCAACATGGCACCTATCAATAGTTCCTAGGAAGTCATCATGCTACTCAGTGTATCACTAAACTTTCTATGTTTTTAAGACTGCACTTAGAATACTTCCTACTCTATGACATATCAAAACAAATAATATGCCTCTAGAGTTACTACATGCATCAGTCTACCTGGTTACTCACTTCAGCTACATTGCAACCCTCCTTGATAATCATCTATGCTAAATAGAAAACAATTGCATGCACTTTACTCAATTAATTATTCAGTTGTTTGGTTTAATACCAGCCTTCTCCTTCCATGGAACCTCAGGTATCACTTTTTCTTCTTCATCATCCTAAACTATTTCAATTGGTATAATTTAAGGTTTATTTATACATCTTCCTTTTGATGTATTTTTCAACATCTTAGTTAAAAATCATGTGGTCATTATTATACCACAACGTATAGCCCCTTCAAAGTTGAGAAACACAATAGGGTGATTGCCTTGTCATCATCCTCCATCTACATACCAATGTAGACCAACTTGTAGCTTAATTTATACAATTGCTTCTTTAGGAACATTGTGTTATTTTTGACCATTTGATAAAGCTTGTTAAACTTCTTCTCCGCTCCTCGTCTTCCATAAAAATAAATACCTACCATCAAAAAAATTTTCTATTTTTATTTCCATCTTGAAATTTTTTAATCCTCCTATCATAGTAGCTCCCAATTACACAAAATAACCTTGTAACATAAAACACTCAAATTAGAATTTTTCAAACACACCATGGCTCTAGTACCATTTGCTAGCACCATGGCTCTGGAAATAGTTATTATATCCTATCTTTGATACCATTTATCCAGAAAAACATGTCCTAAAATATGTAAGAGATAAATGTAGAATAAAACAAGATACAAAACGCAATAGACAAGAGAGAACACATTACACAATTTATATGTGGAAAACCTACAAAACTAATAATATAAAAACCATAGGGAAATGGAAGCTTCCAAAATTTAATTAATTAATTAAATCTCCTCTACAAATGGCTTCCTTCAAAAACTCTTTTCTAGTGCTTACAAACTAAGCACTCAGGTGAGCCAAGCATACAAAGCCTTCTAGGCTCCAACCTTGAAGATACAACAATCGAATCCATCCAATACTTCCAACTAAATCATCCAAATGAGCCAAGCATAGAAATCCTTATAGACTCTAACTTCTAACCTAAAACATGCAACTCATTCCAATTATTACACATAAAGCATTTTAATGTTTAAAACCAAAGCATTCAAGGTGAGCTCCAAGATTCAACCTTCAAACATACAAATCCTAGATTGAAAGGATACAAGAGTGATTTCATGGATAAACATGATTACAACCAAAGCATATAATGCTTACAACCAAAGCATACAATTCTTAGAACCAAAGCATACAATGCTTACAACCAAAGCATTCAAGGTGATCTCTAAGTTTTTTATGAACCCGAAAACTATCAAGAACAAAAATTACCAATAGGCCAAGATATAAAACAATACTGTGAATTGATTCATATTGATTGATTTAAATAATAAAAAACCCACACCATGCTTAAATAAACCTCAACACAAAATTTAGAGTTTACATGCAAAATTTGAAAAAAAAATCCAAAAAAAATGCATATTTTAAAAAACTCTTGAAATATCCTAAAAATATATTGAAATAGCCTAAACACAATAATTAGACTATGGCATGAAATTCAACTGAAGTTGTTGTCCAATTCTAAAAATATAAAATTTCTAAAAATAGAAAAAAAAACCTTAAAAATCATTATATCACAATATTGGACCCTCAAATGATCATGTATGGCCTCCAAAAATATTGAAAACATTATTAAGTAGGTAGAAATTCTTAACGATAATAACGTATTTTTTAATATGGTCATTTTGACATGTGGAAGAGCTCAAATGGAGCTATGGGTCAAAAGTTATGGCCTTTAAAAGGCTACCCTATATTTTCTGCATCATTCTCCTCTAGTTGAAAACAACTTAGCTCTTACGAGTTGGCTTGATTATACAGATTCCACTTTTTTGTCAATCTTCTTCAGCTGTAATTCGATAATTCAAGTGTTGTCTTCTTGTTGCAATCCTTCCCATTGCACCAAATACCTGTTATAATTCCCTTGCCTTGTGTTCACTGTCTTTATATCCAAAACTTGCACTATTTTCTCTTTCTTTTTCTTTGGAACATGTTGCTCCCAATTTACTTATTCATCTTCACCATCTTATCCATGCAATTCATATAAATATAAAACATTAAATACTAAATATATATCAAAACTCTATGGTAAACTCACCCCATATGTGTTATCATTGATTTTCTTCACAATTCTACATGGTTTAATTTTCTCATATTTCAACTTGTTGTATGTGCCTTTTGAAAATGTTTATTTCTTCAAGCAAACCATTACCAACTATCCTTATTCAAATACCTTGGATCTTCTTTTGACATCTGTTTCTACTTTATATTTCTCATTACTTTCTTGCAACTTTCTTCTTACTCCTTGAAATTGTTTTATATGCTCTATAAACACTTTTGCATCATCACTAATTTAATCTGCAATTGGTAATTGTACCAAATTTAAAATACCCATATGATTTCTCTAATAATTAATTTGAAAAGGTGACTTTATTGATGATCTATTCACTAAACTCTTATTTACAAACTTAACTTGTGGTAAAGTCAAGTCCCATTGTCTTTGTTTCTCTCCCACTATACATCTCAACAAATTTCCCAAGCTCCTATTCACAAATTCTATCTATCCATCTATTTGTGGGTAATATGCACTATTAAATTTTAGTTTAGTACCCATCTTCTTCAATAAAGTCCTCCAAAAATGACTTAATGATTTTGTGTCCCTATCTAAAGTAATATTTTTTGGAACACCATGCAATCTCATAATATCCATAAAAATAATTTTGCAACTATAGTAGCATCATCTATTTTCTTACATGTAATGAAATGAACCATTTTAAAAAATCTATCTATAGTAAAAAAAGTTGAATCGTTACTTCTGTGTGTTTGGTAATCCTAACACAAAATTCATACTCAAATCTATCCATGACCCTATTGGAACCAGTAATGGCATATAAAGTCTAGTATTTTGTGCATATCCTTTAGCCCCCTGACATATTTTGCACGTTGAAACATACCTTGTCACATCCCTCTTCATCTTTGGCCAAAAATACTTTTCTTCCACTAAAGATATTGTCTTCATGTTAACAAAATGTCTAGCCAAACCACTACTATGTAATTATCTAATTATATTGTCCTTTAGAGACCCAACTAGAATGCATAATTATTTCCCTTTGAAGATATAACCTTATTGTATAAGATACTCATAATGAATAATATCTATCCCACCTATTAATGGATTCCTGCCCTGTTCAACTATCTTGTCAAAATATGGAACTATATCATATAATTATTTGATAGCTTCAAATCCAACTACTTCACTCATCATAGTAGTTGATATCAGAGTTGTTGCAGAATCCGGATAACGTGAGTGCAATTAAGACATGATCACACAAGATGAACAAGTGCACACCACATAAATGCTAAAGCAATTTGAAAATAATACAATAAGATAAATTGCACAAGACAAAATAGAGAAAACCAAAATCTAATTAGCATGGAATGGCTAAAATGAGGACTACAAATAGGAGAGTATGAAAGTAAATCCTCCACAAAAGGTGGACAAGACACACCAAGAATAGTCAGTAACTCCTCCATGAAAGGTGGTGACAAGGTGCTAAGAATAGAGAAGTAACTCCCATCAAGGGAGTTACTTATGACATTTTTATGACACCTATGACACATCTATGACACATACCTCCACATAAGCTAGACTATCCCACAAATGTAGGAAAACTTCATGTATGCACAAGCAATACAATTTTTCTAATTAATATATAGAGAAAAATAAAAACCTACACTAATACACCTCATAAGTGCAGCTTAGGTGGGAAGTGTGGAAATATAAAATGGGTCCTCGGCAACTAGGCCTGATGAGGTACCCATGTACAAATGTAATCTCCCATACGATAGAGAAAAGGAGAAAACCCGTAGGAAAAAACTCCCCCCTCCAAAAGAGAGACATAAAAGAAAAGAAGAGGCTAGAAGGCCCCCTCCAAGTGTACCTAGAGAAATCATCAATGAAAGTGAGGATGTACTTGGCCCTTGTGAAAGATGGTTTGGGAAAGGGTCCCGATACATCACTGTGGACTAACTCCAAAGGTTGTGAAGCCCTCCAAGCTTTGCCTTTGTCAAATTTTGTTTCGGGATGCTTCCCAAGGGAGCACCCCTCACAAAGTCCTTTTGAGAATTGGACATGAGACAGGCCAATGACCATGCCATTTTTACAAATTTTCTCAAGATAGCGGTAGTTAAGGTGGCCAAACCGCTCATGCCACAATTTGCTAACTCCATCTGAATAAGTCATCAATGATGTAGAAGAAGAATCTAATGCAAAATGTGAAAAGGTGTATAATCTGGCTTGGTGATCTGCCCTTCCCACTACCACTGTAGTATCACTATTCAACTCCCTGATAGACACTAAATCTAGTGAAAACTCAACTCTCATGCCCCGACCAATGTGAGTGATTTGGTACACTGATAGGAGATTGGTTGAAAGAGAAAGAACACTTAGAACATTGTTGAATGTTCCTCCTTCCATTTAAGCTGACCCTCTCCCTGCAACGAAAACTGATGTGTCATCACCCAAACTAATTGAAGTCATGCTACAAGGCTCTAAAAATGAAAAATCAACTAGTGAAGAGCCCATGTGGTGAGAAGCACTCGAGTCGATGACCCATGAAGATGTGGAATTTGCTGTAGCTACAAGGGCCTTGCCCTTTTCTTTCTCCTTACCCTTGCCCTTTGCCTTAGTAGAATCTTGGGTAGATGAATTTTGCTTGATGGACTCTGGAACACCTATGTTGTTTTTCTCTAGAAGATGAGTTAGGTGATCTATTTGTTTCTTCATATATTCATGTTCATCATGCCCTATCTTTTTACAATAGGCACACTTAACCTTCTCCTTCTTAGGTTTAGCATTATAGGATGAAGTCTTAGTGTTATTTTTGGCAGGATTAGTGTTTTCTTTCTTCTTCTCCTGGTCCTTGTTCTTTTTCTTCTTCTCCTTTGTTGAAGTCTTATCCTTACCATTTCCAACTATCAAAGCTTAGAGTTGAGAAGACTTCATTGTGCCCATCTGATTTAGCTTATCTTGCTCCCTAGTCAAGTCGACAATGAATGAATCCAAAGAAGGCATTTTCCATGTAGTTCCAAGGGCACTTTTAGTGGCATGGAAAGTGGAGACAAAGACTGAATAGCTTGGACCTAACTTTGCGAGAATAGAAAGTATAAGTTGATCATCTTTCTTCTCTATCCTGCATTCTTTCAATTACAATCTAAGGGCCTTAAACTTAGTGAAGAAGTCCTATAGGGTGTCAAAGTTTCTAGGACTTAGACTTATGAGTTCATTTTCGAGCTCATGACCTCTCATCTCATCAAGCTTTCCAGATAAATTTTCTAAGGTGTTCCATATGTCATTAAGAGTTTGGAAGGATTCTAAGTGGAAGAAAAGTTTTGGAGACACAGACAAGCTCAGTAACCCAAAGGCTTCATCACTATGATTATACCACTTAACCTTTTCAGCATCTGTGTTGGGTTCTACTTTTGTACCCATTGTGATCCTATACAACCCTTTGCTTCTAAGAATGATTGACATTTTAACTTTTCATTCATGATAGTTGAAGGGTGTTAGGGGTTTAAGTTGAAAAGAATCTATTTTTAGCTGAAATTAGGCGAAGTTGTGTTAATTGCAAGTTGTGAATGTATGCAGAAAGGAGATGAAAGTGAAGTTTGCAAGTTGTGAAAAGCAATCACACCCCCTCAAATATTCAATTGCATGATCAAAATATGTTGGACTCAGCTCAAAATGTGTCTTAGAGCAATCAGTGCAACACTAAATCAAACAGGACGTCAGACTCAGCCGAAAATGCATCCCGAGAGACCCAAATTTTTGGCACTTTATAAACTAGTGCATTTTTGAAAAATAATAAGTCTACACTATAGATAATTGAATTACAAGCACTTTTGAAAAAAATGGCACCCAAAACTGAGCTACTGTTTGCAAGATTTTAAAGTTACAATTTTCTCGTAAACTAGTGTTTTTGCAAAAAAAGCACTAAAATATTTTAAAAATGCCTGTTATGGGGAGAGAAAGTGGCCTTCCAACCACTCATTGGATTTATCATAGAATGAAGAATCCAAATGAGGTTTTTGTGAGGGGGAATTGGCCTCCTACCAACCCGGGCCTCACCCTTCGTCTTCATAAATCGAAGATAAAAGTTTTAATTGAAAATCTCCAAAATACAAAACTATCTAAAATCCTTAATATTCAGTGAAATTGACTAATTTTTGTTTTATCAAGTCAATTTTACACTAAAAAAATAAATCAAAGACAGTTTGGATAGATTCCATGTGTCCAAAGGATGCCAAGTAGGGAGGGGCGTCCAAAAATGCACAGTCCAGAATTTTGACTTAGAAAAGACAAAAAAACTAAATGTAGCCTGTTGAAACCATATGGCTTGATGTGTGGCAGAAATTAAGCTCAAAAAATAGGTGCATAAGCTGGAAGTATAACAACAGACACAATAGGAAGTGGCGTCCCAAAAAGGAGGGTGCAAATCTAAATTTTTTTGCAAAAAACAACAAAAAAAAGATAGTAGACCTGCTCGAAAGATGCCGTAGGACCAGATGATGTGGCTAGAATTGACTGAAACTTGTTGGAACTTGCTAGAAAGGAGGTTGGTGTAGAAGTGAAGCTAGAAGCTGGGCGCTTTGCTAGAAGACTGTTGTTGGAGGGCACTGGAAAGACTGAAACGTGGCAGCAGAAGTGGCAGTGAAGCTAATGTTGGTGAAGGACATAAGCTTGGCACCTGGACTAGAAGAGTGCTTCTGACCAGAAGAGCTTTGAGCTACTCTTCCCTCTGCTCCCTAAAGTGAAGACAACCAAAAAACACCCAAAGGCCAAGGATTTCCAAGGAAATGATATTGACAGATTTTTTTTATTTTAGACTAAATTTAGAATTAAAAAAAAACTCCACTCCTCTTGATTCCAAAATAATTTAAAAGCATAATCACACACAAGATTACCGAGAAAGCTTTGATACCATATCAGAGTTGTTGCTAGAATCTGGATAATGCGAGTGTAATGAAGACGTGATCACACAAGATGAACAAGTGCACACCACATAGATGCTAAAGCAATTTGAAAATAATACAATAAGATAAATTGCACAAGACAAAATGGAGAAAACCAAAATTTGATTAGCATGGAATGGCCAAAATGAGGACTACAAATAGGAGAGTATGAAAGTAACTCCTCCACAAAAAGTGGACAAGACACACCAAAAATAGTTAGTAACTCCTCCATGAAAGGTGGTGACAAGGTGCTAAGAATAGAGAAGTAACTCCCATCAAGGGAGTTACTTATGAAATTCTTATGACACCTATGACACATCTATGACACACCTCCACATAAGCTAGCCTATCCCACAAATGTAGGAAAACTCCATGTATGCACAAGAAATACAATTTCCCTAATTAATAAATAGGGAAAAATAAAAACCTACACTAATAGTTAATAACGTTACCCTCTTGCTCCATGCACCAACTACCTGATTTTGCTTTCTTGATTTATGCTTCAACACAAAAGTATACCCCTATAAGAAAGAAACCCACTTTTCATGCCTATATTCAACTTCTTTTGAGTATTCACATAGTTCAAAGCCTCAAGATCTGTAAATAGGATAAATTTCTGAGGCACCAGGTAATTCATGTCTTAATGCTTCTACAATAACATAAAGTTTGACATCATAAGCAGAATACTTTATCCTTACCTCATTCAATTTGTCACTAAAATATACTATTGGATTTCCTTCTTGACTCAGCACACCACTAATTCTCACAAATAAAGCATCACAATCAACCTCAAACACTTTGTTAAAATATGATAATGCTAAAATTGGTCTTTCTATAATCTTATTCTTCAAAAATTCAAAGCTTTTTGTGTCTACTTTAGTCCATGCAAATTATTTCCCTCTCATACAATCTGTTATTAGTGTCACAATACTACTAAATTTTTTAATACATTTTTTGTAAAAAGTTGATAAACCATGGAAACTTCTTACCTTAGTAATGATTTTTAGAATAGGTCACTCAACAATTGCTTTTATCTTTTCTTCATCCATTTTCACACTTCTTAAGATTTGCATAAACTTATCCTTTCATAAAAAATATATTACCATTATCACATGTTTTAAGTGTTATTATTTATTCTTATTGAATATAAAAATATCACCAAAATAAACAACCACAAACTTACCAATATATTCTCATAGCACTATATTCATCACCCTCATAAATGTGCTAGGTGCATTAAATAATTCAAATGACATCACCATCTACTCATATAAGCCATCCTTAGTCTTGAATGTAGTTTTACACTCATCTCCTTCATGAATTCAAATATGATAATAGCCACTCCTTAGATCAGTCTTGGTAAAATATTTTTCTCCTATAAGCACATCCTCCATATCAACTAAACAAGGTATAGGAAACCTATACTTTATTGTAATTTTATTAATTTCTTTACTACCCACACACTTTTTCTATCCTCCATATTTATTTAGAGTTAGAAATTTTAGTGTTGCATATAGACTTATACTCTCCCTTATCATTTCTTCCTTAGCAATTCAGGACCCTGTTTATTTAATTTTGCATGTTCTGTTGGACTTATCCTATAACTACACGATTGGTTATAGTTAATCCTAGAATCAAATCAATGTGATGTTGAATATCTCTCTTCAATTGTAAACCATATAGTAACTCATCAAAAATACCCTATACATATTATTAGGACCATTTTTATTTCTTCATTCTTTGCTATTAGTGCATAATAGCAACCTACTACCTTTATATCTTGGATAAATTCTTTAGTATAGAGCATGATTTCTATATTCTCTTCTTCTTTAACAGGTATCAAAACTACCTTTGTACCACCTTTCCAAAAAGTGTATGTGTTATTTACTCCATTATGAACTACTTTCTTGTCAAATTGCCATGATCTTCTTGATAACACATGACGTGCATCCACCAGAATAAAATCACAACATATTTAATAATTATAACTCTTTCCTATATAAAACTTGATTAAACACCTTTTATCTATTATAAATTCATTCCCTTTATTAAATCATGAAATCTGATAAGGATTAGGATGTTTTTCAAATTGCATATTTACTTTCTCAATCATTTCTTCAGAAACCATATTTTCACAACTACCACCATCTATATGTTAGAAAACTTTGATAATATTACATTATTCAGTGAACTATTAGGAGATTATTAATTTAGTTAGTTCAGTGGTTTGTTAGACAACACTGATTAGTGAGCATAACATTGGTAACATGTGTTTGTTAGGTGATTAGATGACATAGCAGTTAGCAATCAGTTGGTAGTTATAGGTTTTATAACTATATAAATTGATTCTATAATGTATATATTCCCTATTGTTGATCAATAAAAGCACTGAAGCATTCTACTCATTATATTTCATCATTGGTATTAGAGCACTGTTATTGTTGTGCCTATAATGGAAGACTGTGTAAAGTTTTAACGAGTGATCAAGGGAAACAACTTTGATATTATTAATCACCTTGATCTATGGTAAAAAATAATTTGAGTTGCCTACTTAGTTGTAAGACATCTTGATTAGAGTGACACTTCTTTTCCTAGCTATTTGCCACTATATTCAAACACCACATTTTTTAGAATTGTGTAGATACAATTGATGAGTCTATAGTTTTAGAGTAGTTTTGTTCTCATTGAATGACTTTTCTACTTCGATCCATGTGCATCACAACCTAAGTGACTTGACTGATATGAAATTGTCATTTTTCTAAAAAGTTTGATTCAACAACATTTTGATTTGATGAGCATTTGGTATAATCTCAGTAATATCTACTTGTGTTTGCCATCCATTCAGCTAGGCTATAAATGAATCAAATCTTGGTCTCTATTGATACAAATTTTGAAAGTGTTGAAGTCATCTTCTCCACAGCATCGATGTTTTTCTAGTTATAATCAAGATCATATTTCTAGAACTGATTAACCAAAGCTTAGTTGTACATGGAAATCTTTTTAGCCATGTGGTTCAGTTAGTATTTTATCTTGTAAGTGTCTTGTTGATTAGAAATTAAAATTAATGTCGATAGTTTAGATTTTTCTAATAGACTATATTTTCTATATTTTATAGTTTCCAAATGTCATTTTGTTAATTGATATTTTATTTTATGTTTCATCTTTCTAGGTTTTACTATAGTCAAAAAGTTGTTTTGTCATCAGTAAAAAAATGAGTTAAAGTTTCAACATCATTTTTTTGGTCTATTGTAAATTATTTGAGATCATTTTCAAAAATCCATCAAATTTTTTTATCAAAGTGTTTTAAAAAAAGGGTCAAATTAATTGAAGTATCAAAATAATGTTATTATAAAATTAGAGTTATTTTGTCAACAGTATTATTTTTGTGTCATATTTACGATTCAAAAAGAGTAAGTCATGTTATCTAGAGCCAATATAATTTTGGGTCCATTATCAATATGATATTGTCAAAAGTCAATAAATATCTTGTATGGATGCATTATCAGGCAAATCAAATGTCTTGAGTCATATTGTTAGTGGGAGAGTTTTGTCCTCATAAAGGATATGCATATAAGCTTCATTGAGATATTGGCTGAGTAAGAAACTTATTTTACTAGAGGATGGAGGATACACAAAGGCTAGAGGACATTTGACATCCTCTTGTGAGTTACCTATGATGGGGTTGTAAAATTGTTATGGTGACAAATTTTGATGTGTTTGTTTATGTTTTGCAGTGTGTTTTTCAATAAAGTACTGAGCATTATTTTCCATTTTGGTACCTCCTAGAAAATAATGTTGTGAGGAGAAAAAGCCCTAAAGTAGCACTTAGTTTTTGTAAAAGGGTTTGTGGTAATTCTAGAAACCACTAAAGTGTAGTAGAGACTTTTTCAACCCTCCAATTTCATGGTCAAATTGTATCATAAAACCATATGGGTTTATGGTAAGCCTCATAATCTAAGAAACCACCATAGGTGTTAGAAGAGAGAAGTGTTCCTATCACTTCCAGGTTTTTGGTAATCTTCCAAGGAAAAACTAAGGTGACACCAAGACCTTAAAATAATATTTGATTGCAGCCATGCATCACCACCTTCTTTATTCTACACTTGATTCTTCCTTAGAGTGATCATGGTTCTTCTCATCATGAGATTCTCTCTAACATCAGCTGGTGAAACTTTAGTATCAGTTATTTTATTTCAGCCTCAACTAGATTGACTCTTGGGTGATCTTCTTGCCTCCTTTCTTGATCTTGATAGTGTGGACACTCAAATGCTTTGTGCCCTTATTCTTCACATCTATAATAGACATAAGATTTACATTGATTTGGAAACCATTCTCTAGTACCACCATAGCCTCGTCCTCTTTGAAATCCTCTTTATCTTTATTGCTATTAAAACCCTTGCCTATTATCATCTTGGCTTTCTCTACCATGTGATGACTCACCTTTATTGGAATTAAATCCACCTTTGGTGGTATTAAACCCAACTTGTCCCCTTATTGGAGGGGATCTATTTCTTTTTGGACCAATGGATGTGTTAAAATTCTATCTATTTTTTTTCTTCTACCTTCAAAGCTAATTGATAATCCTCCTCCATGTTAAGTATTATATTCATGCTTAATTCATCTTGAATAAAAAAATTTAAACCATTTACATACCTTGCAGCCATTTGTTCTTTTGTTACATCATGATTAATTCATATGGAAAATTTATAAATTTTTTCTATATACTCTATATTCTGTAATCTTTTTGCCTCAAATTTTGAAATCTTATGTATAGGTTTTGTGCACAATCCACAAGAAAAATTATCTCCCTCATCTTATTCTCAATCTTTTTCCATCAATTAATATTCTCTTTACCTTTTCTCTATCTCTCTTTCTATAGGTGATCCCACCACATAATTGCATAAACTTTAAATTTTATGTATGCAAACTTTACCTTCTTATCTTCTCTTATAGCCTTCCACTCAAAGAAATTCTCCATGTTATTCATCCAATCTATCAAATCTTTTGGTTTAAAACTACCTCCATAATCTAAAATATCAATCTTGATTCTTTCATTTCTTCCTTCTAAAGCCCAAACCATCCTCTCTTCTATTGATGGTGGTTTCTCTTATTGTTCTTCTTGTTGAATTTCTTCATCACAATCTATGTCTTCCTCACCACCAAATTGTCTTCGTTGCTCATTGGTGATAGCCTTTATTAATTTTTGAACTTTCCTCTACATCTCTTGTATAGTCTAGTTCATCTGCACAACACCTCCTCATCCTCTGGCCATTTTTTACTAAAAGATTGTAATTTGTTTTGATACCAAATAATGAACCCAAAAACTATCAAGAATAATAAAATTACCAATAAAACAATATCTTAAAACAATAATTAGAATTTATTCATATTGATTGCTTTAAATAATTACAAACCAACACCATGCTTAAATAAGCCTCAACTTAGAATTTAGAGTTTTCATGTAAAATTTTTTTTAAAAAAAAGCTAAAATCTAAAAAAAAAATGCATATTTTTAAAAAATCTTTAAATATCTTAAAATATCCTAAACACTATAATAATATTATGGGATGAAATTCAAATGAAGTTAATGTCTAGTTCTAAAAAATACAATTTTTAAAAATAGAAAAAACCCAAAAATAAATAATTTGCAATTTTACACCCTCGAATGATCACATATAGACTCTAAAAAATATCAAAAGCATTCCTATGAAGGTATAATTACCAAAGGGCAGCAATGTAGTTTTTGATATTGTCATTTTGGCATGTGGAAGAGCTCAAATGGAGCTATGGGTCAAAAGTTATGGCCTCTAGCAGGTTGCCCTATTTTTTGCATCAGTTTAAGCTTTCAAACATGTAATCCCATGATTTCAAGGATCTAAGAGTGATCCAACTTATAAAAAATTCAAAATAGATATTATTATTATATAACATTATAATGAGAGAAGAGAGAGGGAGATATTACATCATGGGTGGCCCAAAAATGCACCACACTCTAGTGGGGTAAATAGTGATCAATGGTGGTTTTTGTCTTCATATGCCAATGGTGGACAAAGTAGATGCACTACTTTGGAAAATATCTAAGCCACCTTCATGTCACTCAAAATATTTCACCCCACTCCACATGTGTAGTCAATTAGCAACAATGATCTTCTTGTCTTCTTCTTCTTCACATGTACATAAAAAAACCAAAATTGTGTTATAATCACCTAATGTATACTCCATATAAATGCTCCCCATACCAAACCTTATCAATTACACTCAAGTCAAAACTCATTTAACTTAGTGGATTTTTATACCCCACTACATTAACTTGAACTTGGATCTATTAAATATCTTCCATAGGCCATAGCACATCACGAACTTGCCACAACACATGCATGCCACATCACCATGAATATTGACCATGAATAGTGATAGTGAATAGTGTCTATGAATAGTGAATTCACACCCAATAGGTTTTAGTGTTATCTAATTTAATTTATTTAGATAAAGTGGTGAGAATTAATTTCTCATTAGTATTGGACTCATCTGAATTGATAGATAGTACATTTTATATGTTTTTTAGGAGTTGTTCAATACCTAACACCTATTTTCATTGAGATAATAATTGTTTCAATTATGTATTAGTAATTTAAATAGTTTAGTGGAGGATATAGATTGAATTTATAGATGTGATATGTCAAAAACATTGCATGTGTATTTTCCTAAGCATATGTGAGTCTATCAATTGCAATACTCTATCATTTCCCCTCACCATGTCTAGCAAACTTACCTTAAAATCTTGCACTACTTTCATGTTCTATTTGTCTTTTCACTTCCATGTTACCTTTCCATTTCTCAAGTTTAACGTGCATAGTAACCTAAATTTGGTCAAAAATATCTTATCATGTTTATTCTAACCCTTTTCATCATTAATTTATATGTGTACTTAATTGACACTATTTCATTAATTTGACTAAATGACATTGATTTTGTAATATGAAAACATTGTTTGATTTTAGGTTGATTTGTTTACTTTTATAAATGATTCTGAGTTATATTCAAAAATAACCATTTATTATTTATGATTTTAACTTGGATATAGACATCCTTAGTAATTTGCAACCAATGAAATATGTTAGTGTTGCCAAACCTAGACCTCGGTCTCCCTTTAGTTGAAAATGTTAGTAGCCTAAATTGTTGGTAACATGAAAAGATTATTTGGTTTTTGTTTGCTTTATTTTTTTTTAATAAATTTCAAGTTGTATGAAATCCTAACCATTTATCATTGATCCGGGCAACAATTTGAGGTGACCATTCGGTGACATTAATTCCTTGAATTTTGTATTATTGGTGACAGTTTTGTTCTCAAGCGATTATGTCCTTGAGCATTGTATTTTTTTAATGCTGGTACGTATGTCCTCAAGCATTGTATTGTTTTAATGCAAGCATTGTATTGTTTTAATGCTAGGACGTTAAATCATCCCCTGTTAATTCCTCGAGCCATGCAATCTCCTGAGGTTGTTTTCAAAAATATGTATAAATGCATTGTAACCCGAAAGGGGAAGACAGACATCTCTTCTAATAGATAAGCGTATGTTTTTCAAAACATCTCTTTTCATAGATAAGCCTATATTTGTATTACGGTTGTTAAGTAATAAGACGTCTCTTCTCAGAGAATCCATTGTTATTGTGTTATTTCTGTGCTATTGAAATATTCGTCAACTAGAACTTCTGAGTTTTGGATCAATCATTTTTGTATTGAACTTGGATACATAAAACCCTTGTTTGTTCTCAACCAATACAAGTTGTTAATGTTGTTAAACCTGGACCTCAATATTCCTTAGTTGAAAATGTTAGTAAAATTAATTATTAGTATTCAAATTTTAACTATTATATTCTATTGATCAATCATGATTTCTAATTTTAATTGGTTAATTTATTTTTCATCCTTTTAATAAGAATTAAAGTGTGACAACCATGCCAAACCTAGTATAATATTCCCTCAGTTCCTTGGAAAACATGAGAAAAAAGGGAATAAAATAGAAAGGTGGTAAGTTTTTATTAATTTGTTATATTCAAATGTTAATATTATTTTGTTCAATTATAAATATTGCATTAAATTTTTAGTGTAATGATGGTAGTGAAAAGGGATTCACTTCTCCCATTTGTAGGAAGAGTAGAAGAAATAAATGATTTAAACCATTATTTATAACCTCCTTATGTGCACATGGACATATTCCTCCCATGGAGAAGATATTATTGGTGAAATAAATACATTGGGTTTTTGAGTTTATGAAAAACTTGATTGTAATCATTGTTTTTATCTTTCTCTTGCAAATGAACCTATTATTGTGTCTAAGGAAGAAAAAAATCATCTATTTCATTAGAGGATGAGGAGAATATAGATTAAAACATTACAAATGATTCCTATAATACAAGGTTAATACTTTGATTTTCATCTATTTTGATTTCCCATGTATATCTTATGACATTCTTATTTGAGAAATATAATTATTGCACTTCTTTGTCAGGTAAACAATTTTAGTGAGGAGGGGTGCACACTTGATTCATTGGAGGATGAGAAATTTGAAAAATGTGTGCTGCCAAAGAATTCATTAGCAACCTACCTCCATGCACAATGACATAGTCAAAAGGTTAAGGTAATATGTTGGGATTTGAACAAGAGTTTCTTAAGTTGTATAAAACATGATTCTTATATTTTTTTATTGATATCTAGATTTATTATCAAAATCACCAAGAAAATGCTTGTATAACTAATAATAATGAATTAATTCAACCTCCCTATTCATAATGACAAATTTTAGCCCTTTTAAAAATAAAAAATAAAAAATAAAATAAAATTAGAAACATGATCCAAACAAAATTACACCAAAACCAAATGACCTAGTATTACATAAAAATATATCTACCAAATCTAAAGGTAATAAACTCATAATTACATTTAAAAACAATCCAAAATAACTATGCCCACTCAAGGATACATTACCTTTGTAGGATCTATACCTATAAAACCACGAGTCCATGTAGCTACTCTAGCATATCTATGTGAAATAGCAACAATTCTAATAGTATCCAGACCAGGTTGTACCCATTGTAACAAATGTTGACATAAAAAATAGGAATCTCGCCAAGAAAGTAGTTGACAAAAATTGATATAAAACTAAAACAAACCTTCATACTAGGCATCTGTATCCACTTAATAATAGTTTTTTTAGCTTTTGAAATAAATTATATTGAAATCTCCTCTATGATAGAAAGGATTATGTAGACCAAAAGGGTCAAAACAAAACAATCAAGCATAGTAGATGATGGCCACATAACAAAAGTTATAGGGGCTCCTTCATAGCTGACTGTGCAACTATGAAGACAAAAATAAACTAAAAACCCATGGATTACTAAGACTTGATTATACATATGCAGGGCATAGTAAAAATTAGATGGGAAATAAAACAAACTCCAGGACCTATTCCTACAAACCCTTGCCACCTATGATGTCTACTAATACCTTCAACAACACTGTGTGCTCAATCCACAACAAACATCATGGCCTATGTAGTGCCAAGCACCTTGTTCTTACCAAGATCTGATTTGCCCCATTCTATCCTTGATTTCCCATCATGTACAATATGGATACCCCATCCTCTTTGCAACACATTTTTCCCTTTGTAAACACCATACTCACAGAAAGCATTAAATCAACACCCATGAAACTGAGTGAAAATAAATAAATAATGAAGAAATGAGAAATCTTTGAAAAAAATCAAGATTACTTACATGCCAAAGAAATGAAAATGCATACTTTGCAAAAGTTTGTTTGAGAAAACCCACTACCACCTCCTTGGGACTCAACCTTGAGAGTATAAAATCATCTGCTACAAGACAAAAAGGGAATCCAAATGTTGTCAAATCCATTAAGATTTAAATATACCTATTAAATCATTACCACTACCCTAGTTACCGATGGGGTTATTCATGGTGTAGTTACCATATCTGACTGGTTAACTTTCATCGACTCGATGCATAATCCTTATTTCTTCATGAATAAATATCCTTGGCTAAGTGGCATGGAGGCACATGAAGACAAAACTTTAGCATCTAGTGCAGTAGCTGAGAGAAAAGGGATTCATGGAATTGATAGTGATGCAAAGGAATTTTTTTGCAATAGTTATGTTAGGGAGAGGTATGGAAATTATAGTTTTTGGTGGTGGTGGTGCTATTGTTTTAGCTATAGTTTCTAAAGTCAAAGCCAAAAATTCCAATGTTGAGAATGACTAAAAACACATTCTAAGTGAAAGAAGCTAAATATAGTAGCTAAAACCACTCTAAACTTCATTGCTGCTAAATTTACAATGATAAAAGAAGCCAAAAAACATTCCCATAAGGTCCTATAAGAATCTATAAGAAAATATATCATGTACATGATTAAAGAAAATTCAAATGGCATGTACGCACAAGGCTATGACTATTAGTGTATAAATTAATACCTAACCCTCAAAAACTATGGTTGATATGTCTTCATCTTTCCCACTCCATTCATTTATCAAATTACTATGACTGATATTGCAGGTGAGGTCAGGAGTCCACCCTATAATAACATGTAAAATGACAATAATGATAAATGATTTTTTTCTATTTTTCATTAACAAATGTGCAACTCAACTTTGAAAAAATGTAAATTTATTTATGCATGAAAAACAATTCATTTTGATTGGTCCAAAAGACATTTTAATCGAAGGTTAAATCAAATTGAAGGATTTAGTATACCCTTTGAGACTAATAAGAGGTGACCATAATTTTAATTATGATTAGATCAAGAAAAATAGAAAGATGAAAAAGATAGTTATGAAGGCATGTTATGATAGATCATTCCACATGGTTGGGATAGAGAGAGAGTGTAGATAAAGGTGAATAGATAAATATACCACATCTCTATTTGTATACGAGAAATTGAATGACAAAAATGAAAAATAAAATTATGAATATTATGGATTTTCAAATTAAAATTAAAATTAAATTGGATATTTAGAGATTAATCACAATACTATAGTTTGTAATGTTATTTCCAAAATTTGTCAATTAAAAATTTCCTAATTCTTAATAACCTCATAAAAATCAAGTTATGTTTAGATTGTCTAAGTTGTCAAAAAAAAATGATGTCACAGATGGAAATTTATATAAATTTTAAATCTAAGGTAATAAATTCAAACCTAATCTTTAATTAAAATGTAGGTCATAATTTTGTGCCTCATGCATCTAATACGTTGTGCTTGCATGATCATTAGGATGCATGGGACATGGACACTTATCATGAATGTCATAAATAATGATTTCACATCAACCCCAGCCTCATAGTATAACTCACCCAACCCTATAGATATGGTGGCCATAGTCATGTTTTTGGAACATAAATGTGACTTCATGTATATCATGCCCATAGGACCAAGCATACCTTACTGCATACGCACACCACCTATATGCATGTGAGGTGTAACAATATATGCCCAAAGGGTACTAATTTATCTTTGAAACTATTTTTGAATGTCACGATTTGATCATTTTCTTCATTTCTTCCTATCAATTACAGTTCTAGCACACCTTTTGAGTTCCATCCCTCTCCCATTTTCACCCACAAAAAAATATTTTTTCCAAATAACATTAAAAATGTTTGTATCTTTGAGTACTCCACATTTGTGTGATTTTTAGTAATTTTACTAAGGCTTTAACTACCACAACAGGCTGCTCTGAGACAATATTAGAGACATTACTTAAACAAATTATCTCAATTTGAGAACAAAAATTGTTAGTGTATTGTATTAAACATTATCTCAAAGCGACCATGTTTGATTATTATCTCAAAGTAGGCATATCTGATTATTGTCTCAAATAATTCTCTCCAAAGATGATATATAATACTACTTATATTATATTTCGTGAGACTATTATTTTTGTCTCTCTATAGATGATATATAATACCATTTTTTGTCTCTCAAGATACTATCATTTTAATCCCATTATCATCACTCAAGAGATAATACCAATTTAATGAATTAAAAAAATTAATTTATTCTCGAGCAAGCAATGGATAAATATCATCAATGACACCAATATGTTATTATGATTAGTATTATAAAACAACTATAGCAAAGAATTTTGGTGGAATCTTGTGCCCACAAGTGGGTTTACAAGTATTTTATTATATAAAAAATAGTAAATACAAAAGGGTGCCTAAATGTCATTAACCCTTAACATAAAATCATAGAGAGATGAACTTCAATATATTTATATAATATAAATTCACAAAACTATTTCATTCATCTAGATGCTCCATAATCCTTAGGGCTTTTTTATCTTAATAGACCATTTTTTTATGTTGTAGCTACCAAATCAAGGGAAAATAGTGGCAAAACTTGTTTACCATTTTTTGCATAATATACTATAAATATAATTGTATATTTGGATTGAATCTTAAGGATAATTGAATTTATAAAAATAGTTATTCCTCCTTTAAAGCTATTAGTCGTTCTTCATTGATTTTAATTGGCATTTGGTTCAATCTCTCCTCGTTAAAGCCTATAATACTAGATGTCCCTAGCACTCTACCATGGTCTAATTTAAATGAATCCACATTGGGCATGTAAGCAATTCTATTTGTGTCACCAGTTAAATTAGGCTTAAAACAATCTTCAATATCTAAGTTAATCTCTTAGCTTCTATTTCTTTCTATCTTTTACCACACTATATTGAAATAATATATTATCCAATAGTTAAGAGTTCCGACATGGGATATTTAAAAGAAAAATCAAGCAAATGTTGATCTTGTTTATTTATGCAATTCAAATGCTTCATAGCAGTCCATCTATATAAGTGGCTTAAACTATAACATTTTTAAAAATGATTTGTATATGATCTAAAAAGCCAATATTGTTGTCTCCCCCAAGGATTGATTATATTTGTACATATAACATCATAATCATTTTTCTACATTACAAAATTACCATAATTTTGTGTATGTTACTTTATGTTTTCTACCAAACTATTGTAGTATCAATTAGAATTTTGAGTGTTTTGTTTATAAAATACTTCCAAAGCTCAAGTCATCTAAACTATAGATATAGAAATATATAGATTGTGAGAATACCATTGAACATATCTATAATGAAAAATCTTTTAATGCAGGTCGATGTAGATTATTGTGTTGGAAAAAACCCTACAACACTATTGGCTATGTAAGAGAGAGAGAGAGAACCACAAAAATCACAGGCCTAATTGGGTAGCTAATAGATAATGCAAGATAGAAATAGAACATGGGAGAAAATAAATAAATAATCACTAAATTCTGCATCTATTAAAATCTAGAAAAAAATCTTTTTACCTAATTAGAAAATATAGTTGTTGTTAAAATAAAAACATACTAAAAACACCAAAACTTTCCTTACTGTTGCTCCTTCTTCCTTTCTACAGATTGTGTTCACTCTCTTACATGGTGTTTCTCTATTTTTCCTACTGCTACTCTATTTTCCTTATTGCTACTCTATTTTCCCCTTTCCTATGAACTATTGCTCATTCTCTCTAGTTTCCCCTATTTGCTACTACAAATTCTACATGTTGTTGC
The DNA here is from genome assembly GCA_037957365.1 of Torreya grandis. Classification (NCBI taxonomy): domain Eukaryota; kingdom Viridiplantae; phylum Streptophyta; class Pinopsida; order Cupressales; family Taxaceae; genus Torreya; species Torreya grandis. The sequence goes on from JARHVA010003086.1 coordinate 886,515, forward strand.
TACATTTTTAATTCTCTTCTCCTTCTGTTACATACTCTATAGGTTGTTTTTGTTGTGTTCAAATATCTATATTCTACACATTCTCCTTTTTAGTTTTTGTCTTTATGACTATACTCACCTAACTCATCCTCTCTAATCAACAAACTAAAATTCAAATTTGAAAAATTTTGCATTTAATGATAGCAGTTGTCATGGTTCATAGGTGGCTATATATTTTGAGTTTCAGAGCAACTGGGTTAGGTAGGAATGAAAAATAATATTTTAACACTCCCCATTATTTTTGACCTTCCTACCATGGTCAATCAGAATCTTCTCAGTCTCCAAAACCTCCTTATAACTTCTTTTTAACTTACCAAATGATTTTGTATCCTTTTTATGCATGTCTGGAGGTTTATTACTAAAGTCAATAGTTGTACTAATGGAGTCCATAATTTTTTTGATGGAGTTCATATTTTTTTGTAGGAGTCCATAGCTGGATTGTTTGAGTCTATAGATTTATTGTAGTAGTTTGTAGATGGACTATTTAAGTCCATAGATTTTCTATAGGAGTCCATAGTTCTGCTGATGGAGTTCATAGATTTGTTGTAGGAGTCCATAGTTAGACTAACAGAGTCCATATATTTTTTGTAGGAGTCCATAGCTAAACTATTTGAGTCCATAAATTGATTGTTTGAGTTTGTATATTTTTTGTAGCACTTCGTAGTAGGACTGATGGATTCTATAGATGTGTTGCAAGAGTCTGTAGCTAGACTGATGGAGTCTGTAGATTTTTTTGGGAGTCTATAGCTAGATTATTTGAGTTCATAGCTATGTTGTAAGACTCCAGATCTACCATAATACTATGTAGGCCTAATGCTACTACATTTATGACCCCTAACCTTCCTCTTAGGTGCATGAAAGTGTCCTTAAGTAATGGTTTAATAAAGATATCAGCTAGTTACTGATTAGACTTACAAAAGCTAAGCTTTATGATATTATTTTCAACTAACGCATGAATAATGTGATATCTAATGACAATGTTTTTTTCCTACCATGAAATACAAGGTTCTTTGACAATGCTATAAATGATACATTATCATAATAGATAGTAAAAGCTCCTTGTGGCTCCTCATGCAAATTAGAAAGTATCCTTCTTAGCCATATACCCTATCATGCTACTACATTGGCTGCTATATACTCCGCTTCAGTTGTAGAAAGTAACATTATACATTGTTTCTTTGAAGCCCAAGATATGGACCCTAACCAAAGATGAAATACATATCCCAAAGTGCTCTTTTGATCATCAAGGTTGCTTGCATAATCACTATCCATTTAACCAACAAACTAAAACTCATATGTTTCTGCATACAAAACACTATAATCCCTTGTTCCATTCATGTACCTCAATATCCTCTTCCATGCTTGCCAATGTGTCTCTTTTAGCATCTCCATGAATCTTGATATATGTCTTACTGCATACATAATATCTGACCTTATTATAGTCCAGTACATTAAGCTTCCCACTAGGATCTTATAGCATGTGGGGTCTACATTGTTTTTTTAATCATCTTTGCATAACTTAAAGCTTGTATCAATTAAAGTGAATACAAGCTTGTTGTCCAGCATCTTGAACCTTTCCAAACCTCTTTTGCATACTTAGATTGGCATATGAATATGCCTTCATCCATTTTTTTGACTTGTATCCTAAGAAAGTACTTCAAGAAGCCCAAATTAGTCATTTCAAACTTAATTTTCATGGCTATTTTGAAATATTCAATGGAAAAATTTGCATTACCAGTGAATATTAGATCATCCACATACAATAAAATAATCAACATACCTTCCTTTCATGATTTGATGTATAATGTGGACTCACTTTCACCCTTTCTAAAATTGTTACTCAAAAAATATGAGTCTATACGACTGTACCATGCTCTTGGGGCTTGTTTAAGCCCATACAATGTATTTTCCAGCCTATACACTTTGTTCTCATGTTTGAGAATCTCATATCCAAGTAGATGTCCCATGTAGACCTCTTCTTCAAGCACTCCATTCAAGAATATTATCTTCACATCTATTTGATGCACCTTCTACTTGTGTTGGGCAGCAATGGCTATGATTATCTTTATAGTTTCTAGCCTTGCCACGAGTGTAAATGTTTCATTGTAATCACGTCTAGGCTTTTACTTGTATCCCTTCACCACTAGCCTTGCCTTATGCATCTCTATCTTTCCTTTTGGAGTAGTTTTTGTCTTGTATACCCACTTAATTCCTATGACCTCTTTTCCTTTTGGTAGGTCAACTAACTCCCATGTATCATTTCTCTCTATGGTGTGAATTTCTTCATCCATAGCCTCACACCACTTGCTATCCTTAACTATTTTTTCAAAGTAGATTCAATCAGCTGATTGAAAGAGTGTATAATTCATGGTTTCATTCTCATTTTACTCATACCTTGAATTCTCATAAACTTCTTGAAAGCTTCTTCTCCTTACTTGATGTTGACTTGAGTTGGAGGAGGAGGATGTAGACTCTTAAACAGCTCGTTGACCTCCATGATGGCTACTGCCATTAGATGAATCAGCCCTATGTAAAATAGGGGTCTATATTGGTATATTGATGGATGTACCACCTACTATTTTAGATTCAATGAAAGGTCCACCAGTTCTTGTTTCAACATGCTCTTGTCCTTGTCTCTCTTCCCAAGCTTCATGGTCAATGAATTAAACATCCCGACTGATTGTGAGATCTTTGGTGATGGGATTGTACAGTTGGTATGCCTTTGATTGGTTATTATACATTATGAAAATACACTTCTCTCCTTTATCATCCCACTTCATTCTTCTTTTCTTGGGCACGTGTGCATATGCTACACAACTGAACACTCTAAGGTGTTCAACACTTAGCTTTTAATTGCTCTATATTGCTTGAGAGATTACATCCCTAACACAATTCATTGGACAAATGTTTAATAAGTACATAGTTATTGTTACATCCTCAGCTCAAAAATCATTAGGCAAACATTTTGCCTTTAACATGTTCCTTGTCATCTCTTGGATAGTCCTGTTCTTCCTCTAGACCATACCATTTTGTTACAGTGTATACTTGGTTGTGTATACCTTTAGCATGCTCCTTACCATCTCTTGGATGGTCCTGCTATTTGATGATGTTTGTAAATATGTTTGTTTCTCTTTCTTGGTAAAAAAGAATAAATATTTAACTTGGGGTTGCCAAAGGGTTAGTTTTTGTTCCTTATGTATAAAATCCATTTTCTATCATGATTTTAAGACATCAAATGTTCTACCAGGTAATGTTAGTGTTTCTAAAAATATTCCAATCAGAAATTTTAACAATTTATAGTTCTAATGAGATGCAATTTCCTAATGTGATATTTGAGGCCTAGTTTTAAAATATTTATTAAACAAATTTTAGGATACAAAATTACCCTAATCCCACCTAAACCATATACCAATGAAGTTTCCTTCTTATTTTTATACATTTATGATGAATAATTATACAACAAAGCTTTCAGACCAGAAGGTGGCCAGACTTATGTTTCCACTCATGTCATGGGTACATATGGCTATAAATTTCTTAAATATGTCATGATTTTTATGATTATATAATGAAAATATTTTAAATTAATTTACCCACTATACATACTCTTTTTCTCATCCTATCCATAGTATTATTCTATTTTATGTCGCATGTTAGCATAACTATAGTTTTCAAGATACCCCTTTTAGTTGCTTAGCATGACACAATATTAGTGAAAGTTTGAATACTATTTTGCTACCCAATGATCTATTTACCTCTTCATAAATAGGTAATTTGATAGTTATAAGTTACATGTACAAATTTGGTGTAGTATTATTTGAAATGCTTACTGGTAGGTGATCTATGGATAAGAGTAGGCCTATCAAAGAATAAAACTTGGCTGATTGGGCTCATCCACTTATTAATGAAAAAGCGATATTATTATAGATACTTAATCCTAGACTAGAGGGAGAGGATTATATGATGGGAGATCAAAAAGCTACTAAATTGGCCTATCGTTGTCTTAGCCAAAATCCTAAATCTAGGTTACTAATGAGGGATGTTGTTGAAACACTTGAACCTCTTGAGATCACAAATGATATGGAAAACATTTCATTAACATGCATTATGGTAGTGGTTTGAATGCTTGTGAGATTCATGGTTATTCAGTAGAAAATTATAACTTGTGAAATTATTCTTAAGATTGATTGTAATGATTAACTCATATTTATAATGTTTTAGAAGAGTAGTCCTTGTACAATGAATAAAGTTTAGAAAAATTTAGATAGAGAATTATAAATGTATGAAGGAAAAGTTATTCTATTCTTATCTTGAATTATTATGATCTACCTCTTGTATGAAACAACTTAATGGGAATCTATTGTTTCCATCCCTCCACATACATTCTATTTTCTTGATTAGCTCTTCTTAGGCATGGCTTATTGTATTTCATGTAAGAAGAAACTTCTAAACCTTACTATCATAAAAAATAATGTGCCATAGATAATACTTTTAATTAGATTATTGGCATGTTATTTCCTTGGATACAGTCAGCTTCTATGCATTACCTACTTCCTGTAAGATAATATTTTTACTATAACCACCAAATCACTATGGCTAGTATTCTGCAGATTCTAGTATTTGAAGATCAAAATAAAACTAAAAAAATTAAATGCTTTGAAAAAACTAATTTTTATTCAAATTCATACTATCTAAATTCGGTTACAAACTACCTCACCTAAACAGAGTACTAAAACACTTTCAAGATACTTTTAGAATGAACACACAACATTAAAGTCGGTGAAAGAAAATACAAGGAAAGAATGAAAACTACTTTAAAACTTATATAAATAATTTTGAAGATTTATCTTTTAAAGCTTGTTTTAAAAATAAAAGTGATCAAGATAAATTAAATCCTTCTAACACTCCCACTTAATTTCTACCAAGAACTGATTCAAAATCTATAATGCCTAAATGTTGTCTTAAACATTTAAAAGTATTTTTAGCTAATGCCTTTGTAAATATGTCTACCAACTAGTCTTTAGATCTACAAAAACCTAAGTGTATTTCTTTATTATTCACTAACTCTCTAATGAAGTTATACCTAGTGTCAATATGATTGCTTCTCTTGTGAAAAACATGATTCATTGATAGTGGAATTGTTGATATGTTGTCACAAAATACTAGTTTAGAATTATCCTACTTATGCAATAGATCTATCAACACTCTCCACATCCAAACCACTTGACATGTTGTTGATGCAACTACAACATACTCTACTTCTGTTGATGAAATTGTCACTATAGGTTATTTCTTGATGCCCAAGAAACTATGTTTGTACCAGAATTAAAAACATATCTAGAAGTACTCTTTCTATCATCTGTGCTACAACTAAATCAATATCACTATCAGTGCAAGTCTTTTCACAACTCCATAAATCTTGAAAGCAAACTAACTGCATACATAATATTTGACCTTGTAGTTGTGAGGTACATCAAACTTATAACAAGTCTTTTAGACATAGTTGGATCAACATTAAATCCTATCTTTTTTGCTATGTTTTATGCTTGTTGCAATTAGAGTTGGTAAAAGATTATAATTCACCATCTTGAATCTTCTCAACATATCATTGACATACTTAGATTGAGAAAAAAATATATCACTATCTCATTGAACAACTTTAAAGCCCAAAAAGTATTTCATCAATATTAAATCTATCATTTCAAATTCTTTCTTTATCGTTGATTTGAACATGTCTACAGACAAATTTTTAGTAAAGGGTGAGTCATTAAAATATAAATATACAATCAAAATCTGACTTTGTTTGTTGATTTTTGTGTACAATGCAGATTCACAACTACTTCTATTGAATTTATTGTTTGTCAATTATGAGTCAATATGACTATATCATGCTCTTGGTGTTTGTTTCATCTCATAAAGACATTTATTCAATCTACATACATTGTCTTCATGTCCATGCACCTCATAACTCGGTGTTTATTCTACATATACTTCTAAAAAAACTATTTAGAAAAGCTAATTTGACATCCATTTGATAAACCTTCCAATCATTTTATGTTGTTATGGTTAAAACCATTATGACTTTATCAAGTCTTACAACTAGTGTAAATGTATCATTATAATCAATTCCATGTGGTTGAGCAAAAAAAAAATTCTACTAACTTTGGTTTATACTTATCAACTTATCCTTATGCATTAAACTTAGTCTTATATACCCATTTAACTCTCATGATGTCTTTACCTTCAAGTAGATCAACTAGCTCCCATGTTTCATTACTTTTAATAAAATCCATCTCCTTATTCATAGCCTTGATCCAATGATCTTCCTTAACTGCTTCTTAAAAATATAAAGGATCATGAGAGAATAAAGTAAAATTTGAATGTAAGTCTAAATTCTCTTTTTATTGACCATAAATTTCTTTCAAACTTCTTATTTTCTTATCTCTATACCTTTATCTTAATGAGGAAAGTGTAGGATCTTATTCATTACTTCATTATGAAATGAGACGTGTATGCACTGATGATTCATTTAGCATAAGATTATTTGGTGTTCTTAGCTCTCATAGATTAGTTCCTTGTAGCTTTCTTGTTGGATTACTTGTTGTTTGTGAACTTGTCTATGAACTTGGCTAGCCACCTTGCACACCTTTTTCTACTAATTCTTCTTCTTATTGAGGTATTGCTACTCTAACTATAATTGTTCTTTTAATACTTCCATCCCAAGCTTCATATTCTTTTAATTCAACATTTTTGTTGATGATTACCTTTTTGGTAATGGTATTATACAACTTGTAAACTTTTGAATACTCATTATAACCAATAAAAATATATTTTTCACTACTATCATCCAGCTTTATTCTTATTTCTTCTGATATATGTGCATATGCCACACATCTGAAAACTCTTAAGTGAGATAGACTATGCTCTCTGTCACTCCATGTTTCCTATGGAATTTTATCCTTAACGGTCTTTATAGGACATATGTTTAGAATATAAACTACACATGCTGCTATTTCTGCCTAATATTCATTGGGTAAGTGTTTGACCTTCAACATGCTCCTATCCATATCCATGATTATTCTATTCTTCCTCTATGTAACATCATTATATTATTGTGTGTATCTTGTAGTAAACTGCTTCTTAATTTTTTGATACTTTCAAAAATTTAAAAACTCCTTTAAAGTGTATTCATCACCTCTATCTAACCTATGATGTATAAACCAATCTATTTTTCAACCATTACTTTGAACTAATTGAATATTTTAAAGGATTTAGACTTTTGATTGAGAAAATATAACCAAGATTTTATGCTAAAATCATCAATGAATTTTAGAAAATATAAACTTCCTCCTAATGACAGAGGCAACATAGGTCTACATATATCAGTGTGAACAAGTTCTAATGGTGCTTTTGACCTATAAGACAATCCTATTTGAAAACATTTCATCTTGAATATAACTCTCACATGAAATTGATGGGTGCTCAATTTATGGTAATCCTCTCATCATCTGGTTCTTCTATAATAAACTCAAACCTCTAAAATAAATATTTTCACACCTTAGATTCCATAACCATGTTGAATCTAAATGATCTACCTTTTAATTTGCCTTGGGCTCTTTTTGGCTTGACTTTCACTCTTGATTCAAAGTGGGAACACTTAGTTCCTAGTCGTCTCAAATTTTGTAATCAACCTATCTCTTGGAAATCTATCTACTATAGTGCACATAATATCTTTGAATGATACTGTGTAACCTCTTTACATAGGTTGCCTAACACTCATGAGATTATGCTTTAAACCTTGCACAAAATAAACAGATGGACTAAAATTTCTTTCACCTTATTTTGTGAAAATATTAATGACCGCATTTCCATGGTATTATGGGCTTACCACACAACCTATAAGCATCTAAACAAGGCAATGCCATTTCAACTAGTGTTTGGTGCAAAAGCTATACTATCGATATAATTTATCATCCCATCATTGTGCATTGCATACATTGGTCGCTTGGATGACCAAGAGTAGCTACAAGCAACACCATAGGACTTGGAGAATTTAGATGAGAAGCATGCTCAAGGAAGGTGGAGTCAACAAATCAAAAAAGTGTGCCAAAAGAGATATCATGATAAACACATTAGGCATAAAGAATTAACTAAAGGGGAATTAGTATTTCTCTATCACTCCAAGTATCTTAAGCACCCAGGAAAACTATAGATAAGGTCGATGGGTCCCTACATCATCCATCACATATTGGATACTAGCACATGTAATCTATGTATGCTCCTTGATGAAATGTTCCTTAGACATTTTAATGGCAATCACTTAAAGTTATATAAGTAATAAAGTGGTGCCTGTGCCACAAGAACATTGACTTATTAGTTACAATTTAGATTAAGTGTAATGACCATACATAGGCTTCGTGTAATCCAAGACCATAAGTAAGATATGTTTTGGTTCTTTGGTAAATTGGCAATAGGCAGTGTGAGATGCCTGTAGAGATCCCTAGGTTCTACCACTCCACATATAAATCTAACCAAGTGAGTTGATCACTTGTGCCAACAAGTGCATGAGGCTAAACACCTAAGTCGTGGGTGTGTGAAGTTTATAAATCAAGTACTCAAAAAAATAAGCATTCATACAAGAGGCATGTAATGACATGGTGAGAAGATACCATGTGTTGGAGGGCCAGCACAAGGAATTTGTATGGGGTAGGATGAGTCAAGGCAAGATGATGCATATAAATTCAACCAAGGAGAGAAAAGCATGCTTTACACAAAAGCATAGCTAGAAAAGAACATGGGACCTAGGAGGCTGAATTGCACACATATGAGGTGTTGTGCCCAAGTTACCAAAATAAAGGAAAAGGTCATGCCATGTGACAAGTGTAAAAGTAATTAATTTAAGAAATCTAGAATCCACCCATGAGTTGGTAGGAAATCACTGATTTGAACCACTAGTCACATCACTAAAATATTCTTTGAAATAATAAATGAGGTGGTGGTAGCATGACACCATGCATGAAATGTAGGGACGACGAAGGATCTTGGATGATTTTGAAGATTTGTTTCATTTCCTCTAAAAGATGTATAACTCTCATCATAAGCTCTTACAATAAAGGTAGTAGGTCAACAAAGAGGGTATAAAGGCACGGTCACATAAATGAGCTAGTTTACACACTATTAAAAAATTAGAGATTATACAAACTCAAAAACAGCCGAAGAGAAAACTAGGTTACCAAAAAAGACATGACATAGAAAATTGGGCATGAATTAAGGCATAGTGAGAAGGAAGTGCATCGATAAGAATGAGTGAGGGAAAGTACATCTACAAAAGAAGGTAACAATCAAAATGATAGTCTTTAATGAACTACATAAGGGTCAACATTAGGGGGTTTAGAAAATTGGCTCTCCCAAGATTTTATTCTAGTTGCTTCATAATGATGAGCAAGTAGAAGATGGGAGCTCTACAAAAGAATAGATATAATCCAAGTAGGTCTAATTCAAGGAGATAAAGGCCACAAAGACTGTATCACCTATTGTTGAAGGTCTAAGCGTCATCATGATCGACCTAGAGGTGCTCACCAAAATGTCATATCAATACATGTAGTTCCCCCTAATGTATTCGTAGGATAAAATATTTTCTACTTTACACACAATTACGAGATCAAGGAGTAAAACCATTATACTTCTTGTTATATTTAGGTGTTGGCATAGGATTGGATGGTAGATACTAGGTGCAAGATGCCACAAGAGGATTCATTATTTGATGTCTTGATTAGATACAAGCTAATGACTTTAGGCATAACTCAGATCTATGAGTTTCCCTATTTTGGGAAGCTATAAGAACTCATGCAGTTTCTCCTTTTGCATGTCCATGAGGACTGTATCTACTTTACAAATAGGTGCATGGAAATCTTAGGGTAACTCATCATGAGGATAATTAGGCTCCTGATACTGGGAAGGACATTCATCAACTGATGAATGATGAAGAAGTGAAGTGCATCACCCAGTTACCAAAATACTACAAAAGGGGTTTTGCCTTCCCCATCAAAGATTGCATTAACCATGGGATGAGATCAGCATCATGCTTAGTCAATGCCAAGTTGTGTCTAGGAGGGTAGTGGATTGATGTGTCCAAGACCTACTTATGCATTGTATACCATATGGTGTAAGGGTTCCAGTTCAATATAGCCAAATTCATAAAAAATGAATTTGTGAAAAATACCACCGAGTGCCACACCTCTAAGGGATCTTTCAGGAGGGGATCCATCCTCATCCTTACCATCATTGAGGAGGTAGGAATTCTAAATGGGGAGGGAAATAACTTATGGATTTTTCTAGAACATCATGGATCTTTGATGCAAAATTATCAAGAATTCACCTACCCTACCTCTACCAACACAAAGTATAAATCATGGGAAATGAAGTGGTGTGCTCAATACATAGAATCCTTTGGGCTTAAATGGTGCATTCCTTAAGGGTTACTAAAGAGTTTGTTCAAAATGATGACTTTCACCGTGATGAATCACTATTGTGTAGTGCACCTACCACTAAAATATGGCACAAGGTTCAAGTGGATAAAACTACCTTATGCCTTCTTAGAAAAATACTTCATCAAGGCATTACAATGAATCCCTAATGCACAGTAGATAGAAATATTAGTTGGAAAACTAGACATGGAAAGGTGCAGACTCGGGAGCTATTTTACTAGTACCAATATGAAAGCCACCAAAGATGAGGAGGATGAATTGGATAACCCTGACATCACTCCCATCCTCATAGTATCAATAACTAGCTACATCCATAGGCTCTACTATGAGATGAAGCTAAGGAAGAAGGTAGCTCAAGCATCCAATGTAAAAGGTACCACTGACCCTACAATTTGAACAAGAGATTAGGGGACCTCAACACCTGATGCAAGTGAAGAACCCCCTAAGAAAAAAAGGGGGAAAC
>JARHVA010003086.1:902500-927500 GCA_037957365.1 Torreya grandis
ATTCATAAGACTGATAGGGAAATTTTTGGATGTCCTCCCTTGTTTTCTTATTATGGGAGTGAAGGAAAATGTCACATTATTCCCATCTGGTCCATGTGAGGTGCACTAGCAAATGAATATAGAACATGTCACTATTTCATGATGAAATGGACATCTAATTCATTATGTTCCTATTTGATATGAAGGAATTATTGAATTCTAACATTGAGAAGCTTGTTCATATTGAAGGCCTTTATAAATTTAGCCATTAATTTCTTAAAGGAATGAATATACTTCTTAGGGAGTTGGTAATACAAATAAAGAGCTATTCCTTATAATCTTTTAATGAAATTCTTGACAACAACCCCATCCTAGGTTAAGATAATCCCTGATAGTCATGACATAAGCCTTTACATGTGTAGTGGGATCTTTTTAAGGTCTAGTAGGGGATGTGGAAGAAGGACTCTTGTATGTTGAGATCAACAGTTTTGTTAAGATACTTAGCATAGGTCCCCATGCTGTTAAATTCAATTTTTGATGTGGTCCAACTAGAGTAGAAGGGCGATATCACATAGGGGTTTCTTGGATAATCACTAGGATGAATGGAAGAGGATTCATAGGGTGATGTGGAATAATCCAAAAAATAGTTATCCAGTTGAGTAGACTTGGATAACATATGTAAGTATGGAGAAATATTATTAGATGTAGAATGATTGGTGATTTATTGAGGAGTGTACGTGGTTTGTACATATCCCAAATGAATGTAGGGTGGAACATGGTTAGTCTTAAAGGGAGTGTAGGTGGGAGGAATGTAACTTGAAGGGGTAAAGAGTGGTGGATTATTGGTCACCACTTTGGTTTGTGAGGGTAGAGTGTGGGTGAATACACCTCCAATTGGGGTTTTGATAGGATCTTAGTAGGGTGGAATAATTTTAGATGTATTTGAGTTAGGTAATCCATGAGTAAGGATGTCCTCAAGGTGTTGGTTAGAAGCATATCTTGGTGTGGGTGTATGATTTTGTTGCGGTGGGAAAATGTAAGCTTCTTGTTACAATAATTAATGAACTATTATTTAGACAACAATAAAAGAATAATGAACATAGATAGGAGGATTGGAGTTTATTTCTTGATTTAGAGACTGCTAGTTTTTTTCTAAATCATTAATGTTACCCACCAAGGTATTGATGAGTTCATTCTAGCCCTTGGTGGCATTAATTTTGGGAGCCTCCAATACAAGAAGGGTATAAGCAATATATTGGTTAGTGTGAATAGATTTATTATGGCTAGAAGCCTTAGAGGTAGTGGTTAAGATTCACACTAGTGGGTGAGAGGCATTTTGACTCCTACCATGGTGATGTGTAGTTGCTTACATGTAGTTAAAATTGTCCTCTAAATTAAGGATCCTACCTAGATATTTGTCATATCTAAAAAAAATAATTCTACATATGGGTTCTATAAGCTAATTGATGGTCTATTAGCTATATGGGTTGTGAACACACTCCTACTGAGATTATTAACATTAAAATCATGATGATTACTATCAATTTTAGATATGTCCTGCACCTCATGAATAGTATTCCACTCTTGGTTTGAGTATTGGTTTGATAATAATGTAAGATTGATGATCTACATTAGTGTTAAAATTATGGTTGTTCCAACGTACCAAATAAACCTCACCAAAGTTAAGCTAGCTCCTATAGCCTTCCAGGCCAAGAGATATGCCTAAGTCTTGTCCAGACATATTATGGTGGTATAAATATATCTCTAGAATAAATGGAAGGAGGGGAGAATATGGAGAAGCTGGAAAGAAGAAGGAGAATAAAAAGAGAAACACAAAAGATGATTTTTTTACATCATGATCACCAATTTGCATGTGCATGAATAATACAGGCTAAACTGTGCACTCAACTTCTCGAGGTCTAATCAAGATATCCAAAGTAATGGATAGATGATGGGTATAAATATAAATTATAATGATTGTTATTCTATATGGGATTTGGGATGATAAGAGCCGAGGGATGCTCGTGATGGAAATAAAATAATTACATTGCATCATGTTACTGGTTAAGAGCATCTAACTGAGTGAAAATACGAATACAAGGTCCTTTAGTACTGGTAATGACAAGGAGGTGAAGCTCTTGATAAATAATAGGAATTCCAAAGTGGGAATGATTTGGTTGAATTACTTGGGGACTTTGGTCGACTATGGCAGGATTACTATGCCATGTCAATGCCATACAAAAATGTTAATGATATATGATGAGGTTAGACCCAAGGACAAGAAAAGAGATGGAGATGAGAATCTAGGCCTGAATCACATTATATTGATGGCCTCAAATTTAGAGAAGGACTATGATTGTTGGATCATGGATTTGATCTCACTTCTCTAGGGCACTAAGAGTTATAACAATGATATGGGTGATAGGTGCATAATGAAATAACTAAATTCTAAGCTTGACATTGATATTTGAGTGGGTGCTGATAGTAGGTCTTGGTAATCTATGGGAAAAACACTAGCTCTACGGAGGTATGGATGCTCACAGAGTGTTATCTAACAGGCTAGGTGAAATAATGTATAACTGTAATATCTTTTTGTAAAATTTGTATGTGGTTGAACTTATTGTTTTATTACAAACAAGATTTTAGGAATGCCCATGCTCACTCGTATGAGGATTTTGTTATTAACTTGTTTTTATTTTTTGGTAGTGTTTTAACTGAAAACAAATCTAACTAATTGATAAAATTAAATGTCTAAAAATATTTTTCAATTCAATTTTTAATTCATGTAATACTAAAAATCAAAATACAGACTAAGAAAGCAAATGCTAATTTTCTACCTTTTCTAGGTGCAAACTAAATGAAATTATTTTTGTGTTTTCAAATTGTAGGTGAATGAATTTATTATAAAAATTGAGATTTTATAGTATGAAAATAAATAAAAAATTAGATCTAAATCCTAAGCAACAATATTGCTATGTATCTAAATATTCCTTTGCATATGCAAGCTAGAACTAGTTTTTTGGTGTTTCTAGGTGAATGCACACTAAGTTTGAATGATTTATATCAAAATAAACTGAGTATCTATTTTATTATTTGATGATTTAACAAATTAAAACATAATTTTGAATTTACCAAAATATGAAAACCAACACCAAGATGCTACCCTTTTACACCCCTATATTTAACTATAGTTTTATGCTTATTATTTTGTGTGTTTGTGCATGAATAAGAGCTTGTTTTGAATTGAAAATTGATTTTTGTTGAAGATTAATTTGTTTGGTTTTGTTTTCTAACATCTACCTAGGTTTTGAATTCAAATCCATATGTTTTTAAAGAATCTATTGTATGGTTGTAAATAATAAGGAAACTAACTAATATTTTTGATGAAAAGATAAAAAGAGAGAAGAATTATTTTTCCTATCTATTTATATTTTCAAAATAGAGATCTAATATACTTAAATAAGTGAAACTAAACTAATCTAATTTATTGTAAAAAATAATAAAATTAAAACTGTAAACCCCCAACCTGATCAAAATGTAGACTAGCTAGAAGCAAGAGATATATTTATGATATGGTCCTCAGCATGCTAGCTCCTCCACTTACAAAAATGCTTTCATAAACTATATAGAGAAGGATAATGATAAAATAATATTATAAAATGAAGGATTTGAGAGGAACACAACTCCAAAAAAAAATAATAACTAATTGTAGTTGGTTAGTGCACCGATTGCAAAGATTTGGTTATAAATTCAATGACCCTCTTTGCTTGAAATTATGTAGTCTAACACATAAATTATTATAGGCAAAACTCAAAACAATGGTAAGTAGGTTGTGGTTCTATAAAAATTCAAAAAATTCAACCTAAAACGCAAGTTTTTGGATTTGAAATTTGTCTAAAAATAAAATACTTGTAGAAAAGGAATAGAAATTGCAAGGATGAGTTTAACTAGGAGTAGAACTTCTGGGAGACTTTAAAATGATTAAAAATAGTAGGAGAAGTGAGTTGGGGGAAAATGAAGGCAAACTCAAGTTGAAAAGAATAAGAAACATAAAAAGATGCATGCAAAACATGTGAAATCTTGAGTTTCAAAGGATAAATTTGGAACATAGACCAAATGTGATAGAACTACCCCTGTTTGTAAGATGGTCCTTGTGATATAATCACTACATAGGATGATGGAACTGCTCTATTGGTGATAGTTATTTTATGATGATTTTCAAAATTGACATAGTAGATCCATCACCTGAGAGGAAGTTCCATGATAGATTGTGGTGGTTTTGTCATCAAGAGGGGCATTGGCATCTCCTATAGAAGGTTTTTCAAACAAGATGAAAGAGGCCACCCAAATCAAACAAAAAGAGAGGCTGAGGGTTCTAAGAGAGAGATAGGGTGGGAAAAGGACTAGTATGTTAGAGAGAATGTACTTTGAGCAAAAATTAGATCACTACATCATCATTAGACATCATATTGAGAATGTCACACCATGCATATTTTGGGTGCATATAATTTCTTGCATTTTTAGTTATGATAATTAAATGCCACATAAAATACGTTATTTTTTGGGGTTTGATAAATCTGTAGTAAAAAATATATAAGATTTCTTTGAAGTATGCACCAATGATGCTATATATTTTAAATAAATACAAAAAAAAATGTTGACAATCACATGTATTTTGAGTAGGTTTAGTTGCTTAGTAGAGAAGTTGGTCTCATGCACCATTAATTCTTTTTAATCTATTTTCAAAACTCTAAAATCTCCAAGTTTCAATGTCCTTGTAACTCTTTGTTGAACTGCCATTTTATAACTCAATATGTCATCATTTCAATTAATCTCATTTGCAATTGAATTTTATTTTAATTTCATTTGGTTTTTATTTTGGTGTAATTTCAATTCATTTCGTTGCATTCAATTTTTCATTTATTTTTTATTTGCATACATTGGTATAATATTAAAGTGTCATGGTTGTATGTTGTCTTGGAAATTCGTAACACTTTATCAACCATGGACATGGAGACAAAGAGGTGGGTCTATTTATGCACACACAAATATCCTATTTTATTATTTGGAGTAAAAACGCGAGTGGGTAGAGAACCTTAAAAAGGCAATGCCCAACATTTAACACAAGCTTTATCTTTGTCAGTTCATATTTCATATTCTTTAACTTGTGTAAATTATTTTCTATGTGGATATCCCATGAACCACATTATTATTAGCTTTGTAAAATAACAACAATACCATATTGTATAGGGTTAAACATCATCTTTCCCATGAACCACATCATTATTAACTTTTCACAATAACATCAAAACCTTGTTGTACATGTTCAAACATCATCTTTTTGGACCCAGGTATTTTTTAACAAATGGACATACTATACTATCTTTTATATTATTCTTTTCAATCGCAAATACTAAAGCTATATCATAGAATATTATTTTAATGTAGGGCCATTGTGATTCATGCTTAAAAGGGTTATTACACAACTCACAAGTTTAGATAAAGATCTTGCAATTTGAGTTGTTGGAATGGCGGCAAATTTATTTTGCGTAAGGACATGCCAACCTTGTAAATACTCATAAATGTAATAACAAGTGATGTGGCCCAATCTAGAACCATTGAAACCTACATAGATACTAAGAATCTACTACAATCTCTTAATGTATGGAAGCCATTATAATAAATAAACGATTCATATTTGACACTATCACTATTACCAAAGTTACGAAACTTTTATTCATCTGAAAGCAATAAAACATGAACTATACTAATGCATTCATTCAAAAAGAAACATAAAAAACACACGTCACAACAATAGTGGCCATGCAGTTAGAGATTCCACAAATTTAAATTTAAAATAAAACAAACTTTGATTTCTCTAAATAATGATATAACTCTAAACAAGTCCCATAATTCTTTCACTCCAAACAGAAGGTACCAATGCCACATCATGGCTCTTGTTTTATTTATAAACAAATTTTTAATATAAAAAATAAATTACATTTATAATTTTCCAACATTATGGAAAACTTTTAAGACTAATGGGTGTGGAGTCGGAAAAAAACATTCATGTAGAGCTGGAACAATCAACTACATATTTCAACAACAGCACCTCTGGGTTATATATGTGTGTGGGGGGAATGATAGGCAGTGCAAATAAAATGTAATATTGTTTTATCAGCGTTACAATGATACATAGAGGTGATGTTACCAGTTCACAAAATTTACCCTAAATTAGTATTAGGAATTTTGGTCATAGAGATCCAGTGGAAGGCGGGGAATTGGAATGGCATGAAGATGCACTGCCCTTTCCATGGTAATACTGTATACTTCTGACATATCCAACATTTGTGGAGAGACACCTTCAGGAAGACTCCAATTGAAGCAGTGTAGTAACCGTGCAAGGTCAAGATGAATCATGGACAGAGCTAAATTTATTCCAGGGCATCCTCTCCTGCCTGAACCAAATGGTATCACATCAAAATCTTGACCTTTCACATCAATTTGGTTTCCCAAAAATCTATCTGGCTTGAATTTATTGGCTTCTTCCCAGGCAATTGGATCCCTTGCAATGGCCCAAGCATTTACAATAACTTGAGTCTTTTCAGGTATTTAATATCCGTGTATTGTGGAACATTCCATAGACTGATGTGGAAGCAGCAGAGGAGCTGATGGGTAAAGTCGCAGTGTTTCTTTTACCACTGATTGAAGATATTGAAGATGAGGCAGATCATATTCTTCTACCATACGATTTAATCCTATTACAGATTCAAGCTCTTCTTGACACCTCTTCATTGCTGAGGAATTTGAAAGCAATTCTGACATTGCTCATTCCAACGTACCTCCTGAAGTATCTGTAGCTGCAGTCAACATGTCCTGAAAACAAAATTCTGATGTAAACCCATAAAAAATTACACTGCCAATGGAGTGGATGAGAGTTGAGCAACCTTAAAATTCAAAGGATAGCTCTCCTATGTTATCAGAAACTAGAAATCTGAAATGTAAATGTAAATGCAACTGCGATGTAAGTGAAAAAAAATTGGCAAATCTTTACATATAAGAAGAGTGTTTAAATATATACAAATCACATATATTTAGATAATTAAATTGTGAAAAAAATATGTATATTATTATTTTTATAAAAAAATTATTAAATTAAATATATTTAAAATATATTATTTTATTTATAAATTTTATATAAAATTAAACAGAAAAAATAAAGGTTGAAACGGTTAAGAAACAATGTTTCCAAAAAATTACTGATTTTTTATTTTTAAATTAAAAAAGAAAAGAAGATATTAATTTTTTGATAAAATAGAAAGGGTTGTAGTTCTGACTGGTGAGGATGATGGTTGTTTATATCCATCTACCAGGGTACAAATCTCTCTAGATACTCGATACGAAGAGTCAAATCGTTTAGACTAAGATCGTACCTCTTACTCGTAACTCCTTTATTGAAGGAACTCACTGATTTAGATGTACTTTTATTCATCATTATAATCTATTATATATTTATTTCTAAAATATGAACTGAGATGCTGACACTCTATATAATTTAATGATTTTATGTGAAAAATATGTGTTGAAACACTCACCTCCCAAAAAAGTTGATAACAGAATTTTATTTTCTTTCTTTTTAAAAAAACCCAAAACAATATATAATTTTCAAAAAGAGTATAAACAAAAAAAATCAGAAACAGGAGTAAATAAACAGAGCCTTATCAGTCAATTTCTTCTCCCGAAAATCCACTGCATTAAACAGAAATAAACACGTAAGAAATTAACAAGCAAGAGGATGCCAAACACAAAAACGATAATCATAATTTCATTGGATATATAATAATATCTTGTAAAAGAGCATCTGACCAATCGTTTGTGGTAAAACGTTTTTTTTTTTTAATTATTATTTTTAAAAACGTGTTGCAAGGGATTTAGTACAGATTTTTAAGTCACAATTTCATTGGATATATAATAATATCTTGTAAAAGAGCATCTGACCAATCGTTTGTGGTAAAACGTTTTTTTTTTTAATTATTATTTTTAAAAACGTGTTGCAAGGGATTTAGTACAGATTTTTAAGTCACAGAAGAGGTGGATTACGATTTTTATCTTTTTTTTCATTTTTTTAAGCTATAAAAAAGTGATAGTCAAGAGTCCATGGATTTTTAAACAAAAAGAGGAGAGGTCAGGTTAGAAAATTTTGGATACTACAAGCAAACAAATCAATTTCACTTTCATACATCATATAATATTATGTCGTAAAATTATTTTATACTTCAAAATATTTACTACTCTTATCAATAGTAGATTGAGTAATTCTGTTGAATATTGTGTGTTGTCTTTTTAATTTATTTTTATTAAGTTGGGTAGAGTTTAGGTGAAACTTATAGAGTGCTTATTTTCGGTTTATAAATTTGATCTTTTTTATATTTAAGAATAAAAATTTGTCATAAAACAGAATACTAACCCTTTATCTATCTAGGCGCCATCAAGGATTTCGGTTAGGAAATAATACATTTATAGGCCACATAAAAAGAGTGACTACAGTTATTATGAATTAGTTTTGTAGGAATGAAATAAGATATTGAACTAGTATATTATCTAAGAGAGTTATTACACTATAAGATATTGTCACATGACACAAACTTTTCTTTAAAATATTGGGCAGGTATTACAAGGTTGGAATCTTTCACTAATTCTCTTTTTTTAAAATCACTACTTAAAAACAGCAGCTTGGAATTTAGTAGATGGATTATTTTTAAGTAGAAATTATATATATAGTCTTTAATTTATTTATTTTTAATATAAATTATATTAATTTTTTAAAAATAATGTTGAATAAATAACTGTTATAAAAAAGAATCATGATAAATAAGATTGATTGTTAAATTCAATCTGTGATGAGACTCCTACGTTAATGTAGAGACTTATATTACATTTGTAAGTCACAAAAGTAAGAAGATGAGAAATTAGAATGTAGTTTTTGTGGAGAATTTTATGCCAAGATAATAAGAAAAGAGAGAATTTTTTAGATTTTTAAAGTATAGAATATGAAAAGTTAACGTAGGTTTTTCTTGAGGGATTTTTTTGATTAGGACAATAAAAAAAGATATTAGATTTTTTTAAAATTTTAAAATATAAAATATGAAAAGTTAGAGTAGTTTTGTTTTTTTTTTTTTCTCTCTCTCTTCTTTAACTCTACAAACAATAAAAGTAAAGAGGTTAGAATGCAGATTTTGTTTGGGGGATTTTTAAGCTACAGTTTAAATTTTTTTTACTTTTAAGTCACAGAAAGGAGGGATTTTTGTGGCTATGCAGTTAGGGAACGCATGTAAACAATAACTTTTAACAATCAATCAAATTTTCAGATCTGACATATTACTTTATCCACAATTTGAGAAACAACAGAGAAAAAAGTAAAAAGGGAATAAGCATACAATGATGACATTCTTGATGTCATCTCGTGTAATTTTGATCTCCATGGAGTCATCTTCAGACAAAGAAAGCAGCATATCCACAAAGTCCTCACTCTCCAAACTAGTGCTCCAATTCTTCCTCCTTTCAATGTGTTCATCCACAATTTTTTCCACAAACGCATGAAAAATCTTAGTAAGCTTACCTTGTTTTCGCCTAATCCCTTGCACATCAAACCAACCTAACAGAGGGATGCAATCCCTGTAAAAAGCCAGCTGTGAGAGCAAGCAGTTCGTCCAAGACTTCCTTGAATACTCTTCCTCCCAGCTCAGCCTCATTGCATTTCTTCCCAAATGACATTCTGCAGATAATATTATTAGTGAGAAAACCCACCTCCCTGGTCAGGTCTACAGCACAGGGATTCACCTCACTGTTAGCATGAGCTTTGTTTAGTACGGAGCGAATCAGGTAAAACAATTCTTGGGCTGTGAGGGATGCGAAGGACTTTATTCTCTTGGGGGAAAGGAGCTCCTGGATGATGAATTTGCGCATCAATTTCCAGTATGGGCCATATGGGGATAGTGAAACTCTCTGAGGACTTTCAGGTGGTTATCGTCTCCCATCGGAGGACGGTTTGCAAATATGTGGTCCTGCGTTTTCAAGACTTGCTCAGCCAGGTGTGAAGACGAAATTACAATGGTGGGGAGAGAACCCAAGTAGAGGGTCATTATGGGGCCATATCTGTGGGCAAAGGTTGGAGATGCATCTGTGAGGAAGGTAGGTTATAATATGAAGGTTGACTATGATGGGCAATGGCGTCGGGCCAGGCGGTAGATTGGATGTTTTTCTTGATTTTCGAAATACCAGGGCTGAAATGAATAGGCCCATAAGCAAGGAAATCCATGTAATAGCCAGGGATTCCATTGTTGCTAATATAAAATGGCCAATGTGAGCACGGTACACAGCTTACTGTTTTTGGCAATCAGTAATGGGAAGAAAGGACGCTATATAAAAGGAAATATTTCAGATTATTTCTCCTCTTCTGATAAAATTGACCTTCCCTGTATAAAACCTCGCAAGTAGTGCAATTATTTCGTTCTAAAAAAACTAAGCAACAGAGTATGTGATTTGACGCGATTGCAATCCTCCATTTTCATTGCCAAGCAACAGTCAAAGATTCCTATCGACATAATATTAGACGGCCACGTTGTCTAGCATGAAGTTAAAAAAGGCCGCATTTGGTAGAGTTGGGACGAACGAGGCAAGCCGGGGGTCGGGAGTGGGGCTCTCCGTGAAACGGTGTCGATCTCGTCGACGTTCGCCAACTAAATATCATGGCCGGCCAATATCATTTAAAAAAGAATTATGACGTAGTTAACTTGATTCATTTGGATTTGGGTCTTGCAAGACTGGTTGGTTATAATTAATTGATTTTCAAAAAATATTATGAAGTTGTTTTTAAGATTTTATGGGTATAATAAATCAATCCATTTTTAAGTAATTAAAGTTGTGTAATGATTAATCACTGTTATATTTGTTGAAATATAATTATGTAGATGTCTTTAAAGTAGTATATGATTTGTTAATTAAAATTGTTTTAATAACAAGAAAGATATATAATAAAACAAAATATTAATTGAATTTATGTAATAATTGAAACATAGAAATATGAATATTTTAAGTAAAGTGTAAGAAAAGTTATGATATGGCTTTAGTATTACTGTTTAGAGGAATGTTTAGATTGAAAGAGTTTTGAGACTTGTTTAATAATGTTTTTAAACAAGTTTATCTCCATGCGCAAATGAATTAGAGTATAAGCCATATTATATTGAGTTTGATATATGTAAAATCTATACAACTTAGGTTAGAATGATGGTGTCAAATATGAATTGGTCATCCATTATAATGGCTTCCACACATTAAGAAAGTGTAGGGGGGTCTATTTATTACATATTTTGAGAGTTTGGAAAGAAGGTGTTTGAACTTGTGCAATACAATATTGTTATTATTTTAGAAAATTGATAATAATGAGGTTCATGAAATATCCACGTAGCAAACAATTTGCACAAGTTAAAAATATGAAATATGAAATGGAAAGAATAAAGCTTGTGCTAATGTCGACACTACCTTTTTATAACATACTACTCACTCATATTTTAATAAATTCATTTAATTGTATATATATCATATAACCTATTAATAATTTTTACAATACATATATGATCTTGTTAATTTAAATGTTAAAAACAATTAATTTGGACAACCATATATATAGATGTGAAGAAAATAAAACCTCATTATTATTATTAACATTTAAAAAAAAAAAAAAAACTATTAAACATATATTAATTAAAATATTAAAAACCAATTAACTTAGAGAAACATATACATAGACATGGAGGAAACATAGTTAACATTTATTTACTTTAATTTTTTTTTCAAACACATTTATCATTTACAAAGAATTATTTTTCAAACATATAAGGTTTATTTATTCTTAGTACATGTTCACCCCATTCCGATCTACTCATTCTGTTGAGGAGAAATCTCTCTTTGATTATTAATGTGATGGAAAAGTGACAGGGAATATTGACAATGTATTTAGATATTAGGGGGCTACAAAGTTAAAATCAATGTGATCTTTTATTTTTTATTTTTAAATTATAGTAATTCTCGGATATTAAGAATATGGAATAATGTAAAGGATGATCTCGAACTCTTGTTTTATATTTATATATATATATTGGGAGAAATTAAGAATAAACCATATAAATTTATATATATATATATATATATATATATATATATATATATATAAATATAAATTATGGGAGAAATTAAGAATAAACCATATAAATTGGTTTATATAATTGTGAAGTGATCTTATTTAATCATAAAATTATTACTCCTTTTTAAGGTAGAGAATTATAAAATTCACTTTCCAATTACATGATTTTTTTCCAACCAATAAAATTGTTAGAAATATATTAAAATACAATTACAATTTTTTTTAAAGTTTGAATTTTAAATAATAACATATTCTTAAAGGTGTTATCAAAAAATATTCTTCTAAATGTAATACCATTAATAAAAATAATGTACACACTTTTAAATTGTCAAATCTTAATTATAAAACATTCTATTATATTTAATATAACTATAAATATTTCCAATTTAATATCTATAAAAAAAAATTAAAAATATGAACTCATTAATACCAAATACATCTTCTAATCTCCAAATAATGGGTGTCACAATAAACCAATATACATTTTTTAATTTCTATGTGATTCTTAACTTCTCCCCAAAGAAATAATGCCTTTAACCATTGTATAAATAAACCTGATATACAACCATGCTACCACCATTAATATTGTGGCTTCGCCATCCAAGAAGATAAACATGATTTAGAATTTCCATCGTGACAAGTGGAGGTTGATTTCTCAAGTGACACTACATCCCACGAATTTAAAAGGTTCTCCCAAATCAAAAAAACCAGTTACCGATATATATATATATATATATATATATATATATATATATATATATATATATATATATACTCATTCTTAATAAGTATGTTCATGTCAAATTTATCATAGTATTTATGTGAAACTATGGTATCATGTGAAACCATTACATATTATTTGTTTACAAAGTATGATAGTATTTATGTGAAACTTATTCTTCGACACATAGTATTTACCTGAGTTTATGTGAAACTATTACAGAAATAATTATTTATCATAGTATGTTTTATTCATTAAAAATCTTCAATTATTAATATTTGTTTTGTAGGTAACATTGTATCAGTTTTCCAATTAATTTTGTATTGGAAAATATGTATATCCAACTTTCTAATATTTTTTAAGTGGTAAATGTAATTTCAAAAACTTAAAATTTAAAAATTATTATTTGTTTGACTTTTAATTAGTTGTTATAATATGATGCTACTATTTTTCTAGGAAAATAGGTGAATTTAAATTATGAAAAATGCAAAAAAATTATATTATCCATTCCATTGTGAGAATTAAATATGAACTATAATTTTAAAATATGGAGGGGGGACAATAACAATGATAGTTTGAATCTAGTTGACATAGAATGGGTTTACTGTGGCTCTTTACAAAACCAACACCACCGCCATAAGGCACCGACACTATAAGTGCCATGTTCCATGATATTGTGAAAAGGTAGGACCTAAAGTGCCAACTGACAATGTTGAATCTAGGTCACAAAACATATTTTTCCTCCAAGGATACTATCATCAGTAGGATTTAGAAGCACTCGTTTGAAATGCCATTGGCTTCTAGTCCAAACTAATCCAATATTAAAATTAGAGTTTTTCCAATGGTATGCCAAAAAAAGAGGGTTGAGTTACCGTAGTTTCACTTTAAAATAGTTTATCCTTTATTCATTTTAGTTGTGTGTGCAGCGATTTACATATAATAATATATTTAAAATAGTAATTTTCAATTCTATATAGTAGATTTTTATAATTCACTACATTCAAATCTTAGAGTTTATTTTGCAGATATTTTTTATGTATTTATTTAAGTCAAGCCGATAAATTTTGGACAAATTGATCCAAATACCGTTAATCAAAATTATAGTGAAGTCCATCGACACCTAATGTTTCTAGGAAAATTATTCACTCTTTTTAGTACCTTATAGTCATCGAGGCAATAACAAACTCTATGAGACCGCCATGTCATCAATTTTGTACGGAAACAAGATAAAAATTAAATTTAAAATAAAATTATTGTGGACTTGTGAGTTACCTAAGCCTTGTTGGATGGCCCACTTATGGTTCAAATTAGCAAGCATGCTAAACAATGCTTGTTGGACTCATGACAATCTCTCATTATCTGCGATATAAACTATAAACTGCAGACCACTTTAATATATGCCAAAAAGTCTAGGTAAGAAATTGGGTCTATGACATTCATATTTTTAAGCTCATCATAATGCCACTGTGGGAATTTAAAGACTGAAAGCTTCGATGATATATATTAATCAACAGCGGTCATATATATACAAAGAGGAAACGATTAACAGAACCGTAAGCCTGTAACCATTTTGCCACCTAATCTGCCAACTGACACATCTAAGTAACGCTATAACATATAAGCACTCATCGATGCTATAATTAAGCGCCGAACTACTTGTTACATAATAAAACAATTTAATATACCAAATTTTGCTAACATTTTTTTTTTATTACATTTTTTCTACAAACATCATATTTCAAATAATGTAAAAAGATTTACACTCTCCGTGTAGCCTACTCACTTTCTGAGGTAGTATTCCATCTTGTGGATTCAAGGTTTTGGTGTCACCTTGATTTTTCCTTGCAGGATTACTAAAAACCTGGAAGTAGATTTACACTCTCTGTGTATCATGCTCACTTTCTGGGGGAGCATTCCATCTTATGGATTCAAGGTCTTGGTGTCACCTTGGTTTTTCCTTGCAAGATTACCAAAACCCTGGATGTGATAGGAACGTGTCTTTCTACTAACACCTTCGATGGTTTTCTGGATTACGAGGATTACCACAAACCCATATAGTTTTTTACTACAGATTGACCATGATCCTGGAGTTTTTACTGCACTTTAGTGGTTTCTCAGATTACCACAAACCCTTTTCCAAGAACCAAGTGCTACTTTAGTGCTTTTGCTCCCCACAATATTCTTTTTTAGGTGGTCCCAAACTAAAAAATAATGCTCAGTACTTTATTGAAAAGCAAATTGCAAAACATAAACCAACACACCAAAAATTGTCACCGTAGCAATAATGTGACCCCATCATAGGTGACTCATAAAAGGATGCCTGTTGTCCTCCAGCCTTTGTGTCTCCTCCATCCTCCAATTGAGTGCTGCTACATGTCTCACAACATGAGAGTTAAAGTGAAGGCTACCTCATCAGAGGACTCTTCACTTTCATCAATATCTGCTGGATGTTCTACTTGAGCATTCTTAGCTTCATTGTGCTTGAGTTTCCCTTCGAAAACATCTTTTGCTCGAACATAACAGTGCCATGTTGTATGACCTTTCTTCTTGCAACAATGACATTTTAGCTCACTTTTGTCAGTATTGAATTTTTTATGAGAGTTTCAAGAATATAGTGCATTCTCGAGTTTCGAAATATCTTCATCTTCTACAGGTATCCTTTTGTCTTCCACTAGTAGTGCTGCAATCATATCATCGAGAGATTGTGATGGTATTTGGCTAAGAGTAAATACAATATTACTATATTTAGATGGTAGACTATTCAATAGAATAGCTTTTGCATCCTGATCTTCGACATTAGTTTTTACCTCAGCAAGTTATGTAATAAGAGATCTCATATTGTTTACATGGTTGGACATAGTAATTCCATCATCCATTTTGAATCTATATAACTTCAATTTCAATGAAAATTGAGCATTTACCGCTTTTGCACCAAACAAGGTGTTGACTGTATTCCAAATTTCCTTGGATGATTTTTCTAAATCCATATGATATAACTCGGAATCGAAAAGTTCAAGACCAATAATAGCTTTCGCTTTGTCATCTCTTGTTTTCGACTCCAATAATTTTATTGCATCAATAGATTGTTTCTTATCTCCATTTACGATTCCCCACAAATTTTTATGCATCAATTCCATTTATATTTTAACCTTCCATGTATGAAAGTTTAAACCAAAATATTTCTCTATGGGAATTTGAATTTCCATCTTGAAACATATATCTGAAAAACTAGTGAGTTTTGAAATTTTGTATTAGAAAGGTGTACCTTTTAGGATTGTGATCCGATCTTTAGATGTTCTAATGTACACTTTCCAGGATTGGTATGTTTGAATTCACTCTCTTCGTTTTTGTTGTGTCCTTGGCTGAACTCTACTAGATTGAATTCTACCAGATTGATATGCTCCTAGTGCTTTAGATGGAAGGAAATCTTAATGCTTTTGACCAGCTTCTCTCCACGTCTGATTCTTTTTAGCCGTAAGCTCAAGCTGCTATCATGCTTTGGACGTTGATTCTTCTGCTATTATGCTATCAAACTTCAACGTTCTTCCACTTCTACAGGCATCAACCAATTCTTGGCCATATTATCTCTTTAGCTATGATTTACACGCTTCACTCATGTGCCAATATTTAGGCTTCTGCTGCATACTTCCACCAAACTTCACTCACTTCTATGGTCACCACTCAATCAGCTTCCTCTACCATGTGTCGTTCACTTCTTGGGCATCGATTAGCACTTCAGATCTAGCGACTCAGACTTCCTTTCGACGGACTGTTTTGTGTCATATCTCTCAGTAGGCGACTTCCTTTCTTGGCATTTGGTATGCGCTCTGATACCAATGTAGGAATTTAAAGACTGAATGCTTCGATGATGTATATTGATCAATAATGGTCATATATATATATACAGAGAGGAAACGGTTAATAGAACCATAAACCTGTAACCACTTTTCTACTTAATCTGCCAATTGACACATCTAACTAACGCTATAACAGTTAAGCACTAATCAACGCTGTAACTGAGCACTGAACTACTAGTTACATTAATAAAACAATGTAATATACCAAATTTTACCAACATTAAACTTGCCAAAACCACTATTGGAAAAGTAAAGCCCCAAAATTGTTGGTTTCTAATGTGGCACGCAGTTTCTGTCTCGTGATATGTCAATTGCTACGTAATGGTTATCATTGGTTGCACTGCTAAAATAGCAAGGCAACTTTGAAATTGTCAGGCAACACACTCTCCACAACAGTCTCTCTAATTTATCGAATGTATTTGCATTAAATGTTTAAGTTGGAGACACATGGATGCCAATGCTTTATACTAAAAAAAATTATAGACCCAATCTCAAATGTACAGTGGATAGATAAAATTTAAGGTAGGACACGTGAGCTACATTACAAATATTGACAAAAAAAAGCTTCAAAAACTTTTAGTGTTTTCACAAGCTAATGGCCATTGCATTGTGAACTTATGACCTAGACATTTTATGTATGTGTGCATGTGCACACATATGTCATGCTTAATCATATCCAATGTGTTTATCTCTTTAATTTCCAACATAAATGTATTCATGTATACATATAATTTATATGATAGTAGATGCATTATCGAAGGAATTCATTATCACTCCTCCATAGATTCAATTTCATGTAAATAAAAAATAAGAAGTTTGCAAAAAACTATCACTAAAACTACCTCTCTACAAACTATATTTCTTTAGTTCAATTCTCTACACTATCCTTGTGTTAGTTGTCAGATGGTAATATCGTTCATGCTAATAAATATTAAGTGACATGATGCATTTTTTCAATTGTCACCATATATATAATATATAAATTCATTTTGTTTTATTGTTGATTTATCTAATTTGACATATAAATTCATGTTAAAACTAAGCGTATTCATGCTTATATATTTGTGTATCTTTTTTTCATTAATCCAAATGTAAAATGAATTATATAATTACAAACTAGGCTTAATTTTAAATGTGTTCAAAAAAATAGTATTCATTTTTTGAGGTAGTTATGATGGATCGCACCATTGATATCTATTTTTTTGTTAGTTTTCAAGATTTATTTACTTGTAAAATTAATATAAACTAGCTATTCGTCGAAAAATTATTAAAAATATAAGTTACAAACTAGATGATATTATCTAAACTTTTATCAAATAGTTTTAAATAATATTAAAAAAATGAGTGGCCACATGGTCAGCTATCTACTATGTTTTCCTAAAAAGCAAGAGTTCTCATTCTAAATTTAGATGTTTGACCTAGTTATACTTAACCATTCTTTAAAAAAAAAAAATAGTGTTTTACAAACTAGATTCAAAATGCTACAATTCATGTTCTTACATCATCCTCTAATTTTTAATATAACTATCTCAAATTACCTACATAAATTTAGATTTTTCAATTTTCAAGAAATACATATCCACAAGTAAATATTTTTATCCTCCAACTTTATACACTTACCCAAACATGAACATGAACTTATATATCTATTCATCCTTCATATCTACAACATATAATTTTCATAAATGAAATTATCATACACATATATTTACAATATATAACATACCACATAAACTAAACAATATATTAATTGACCACAACTTGATGATAATACTACTTCACCCAAGATTCTATCAAAAATATAACATGAGTCATATGAAAGAACAACAAAAAGACTATTACATTAAATAATACTTTAAACTAAACCGAGTTAACATCACCTAATTGACAACTCTAAAAGCTATGACAATTAAATGTTAACCACAAATTCTTAACAACAGTCAACGAATTAAAACATTCCACTTAAAACTAGACATTGTTGAAACTGTGGGCTTTTGTAGTAGGTCGAGTTGGAGGTGATCGAGGTCGGGGATGGAGAGTCGTCACGAGCAGATTCGAACAAAAGCCAAAATAAGAACCGAGCCGTGTCTCTATGAACCTAATGCCAATGCAAGCTTCAATGTCCAATGAAAATTCGTCCATCCCATAAATCGATGCAGATCAGACCCAATCACGTGCTCATTTAATTCAAAATGATTTTACTGTCGCGTCGGGTGGTGCAAAGCCAACGATGCAGATCTGAGACGAGATTAATGCACAACACGTTGGCCTATAGAGGCAAACTAATACAGAACTGAAAATGACAAACCCTCAGCTATGCACAACCTGGAAATCAGCGTTTCTGACTGTAAGGAAGCGTTTGACAGCTCTTTGAATGCTCAATTAAACAAATGGCGGATAGTGCTAAGTCCCTGCGGGACGCAGAGGATGGATTGATATGATGATTGAGTAGAAATGGATACTAAAATTCTGACATTCTGATAGTGATGTCACAGAGTAGTAAGAAAAAGAGGGGTTATTGGTTTGATATCTATAGCTTTTTGATCGGTGTTTATAAAACAAATAGTAAAGTTTTGATAGGGATTTTTTGGAATATAAAGAAGTCACTAATAATTAGTGATTTTGGAGTAATCTTCTTTTACATATAATCAGGGTTGCAATCAAAATAGAAATGAAAAAAAAAAATAGTTTATAATAAAATGTATAAATTTTTAACACAATTGTTTTTTACAAGATATATTAGTTAAAGTGCGCTGGATGTATTCCTTAAAAATAAAAATAAATAATTTACAAATCTTGAGAGTTTTACTGTAAGCAATAGAAGAGGCACTGCCAACGTTAGATGTGATCCTACCAAACATTGACACAAAACAATTGCTCGAGATAAAACTAAGGAAATGGATTGGTAAGCACCCACCAGAAGGTGAGTGCAAAATATTCTAAAGTAGTTTGTAAATCACAGATAGCATGATTTCTTTTGCCCGCCATTCTTGCAAATTCAAAAGACAAAGAAATAAGGAAAAAGAGGTTGCATTTTAATAATTAAGCAAAGCATTGAAGCACCTCGCTTATTTATTACTCATGAAAATTGAAAGCTACCTGCTTCCCCCTTTTCAATATAATCAATCGCCTCTTGAAATTCCTCGCCATCAAATCACATGTAGATCAGTAAAATAATATCATATTGGTCATGATTTTCTTGTTAAGAAAAAATTAGTTGAACTACCATCAAAATTTATTTTGAAGTGTGGGGACAACTGACCACATCTTTAAGTTTTTATAAGTGGTGCATCTCTATGTTTTTGATCCCCAGGAGAATTGAGAAAATTTAAAAATTAGATTAAAATTACCTCTATGGTTGAAGGGAAGTGAAGGCCCTGACGCGTTTCTATAACCATAATGTGAACCTATAGGAATATTTAGGTTCAATGAAGGTCTCGAGTCGGATTTGGGGGAAAATGCATGGCCTACATTTTTTGGCTCCTCAATTCTTAAAAATTCCAAAACAAAACAAAATAAAAAATAAGTCAAATGTGGTTGTGCCTAACATGAAACAAAATCTGTAATTAATTAATCTGGAGGCTTATATAGTGAGCGAAGCTCGTAGATTCATCTTACATAAAGACAAAATGACATATTTTATTATAAACAATCTGGTTTTGAATGGTGGCAGTTTGGTGGAGGTGGTGGTGCAGAGCAGTTTCGTAGCATATGACATCATTTCTTATTAAATGCAGGAAACAAACGTGAAGCGGCTTGCATATGTCTTTTCCAAACATGGAGATAAATGCATATTTTAGTTTTTTGAAAGTGCAGAGGAGCTTTCTATGTCTGTTGAAATCCTTCACTAAAATGGAATGCGGTTTCACTTGAGTTGAAACAGTTGAGATAAAAATAATGGTGGCGATGTTGCTCTTGTGTTGAGTTAAAGAAAAGAAAAGAACTGAACTTGATATGGCAACAATGTTAATATTGTTGGATGAAAAGGCCACTTTGGGAGATTCGAACCCTGGATGTGGTGATAACAAGGATCGCGTGAAGGTAATGAAGAAGGCAAAAATCAAGGAAATGAATGTTCTATTCAGTCCCATTTAAAATGTTGACATGTATGGCCTCAGAAGAGAAATCCCCATTCTCCTACCTTTTGTATGGAAATTGCACATGTTCATGCTCTCTCTCTTTCTCACCTTTGTGCTTATGCTCATGGCAATCACCAGGACACCCAAACTTGAAACATCTATTTCATTTTCTATCAAAAATTCCACCATTTTCTGTCAAATCAGGTCTCTGTATTGGCATAGTCATCTCAAACACGTCCTCTTGATCGGGCAAAAGAAGATGAGGCCCTTGTTGTTGTTTGTCAAATTCCTCTTCTGTAGTGAATGCATTCCTACAATCTCCCAAGATAGAAAGACAGATGAGAATGAAAGAAGATTTGAGGTTAGTTGGGATGTCGAATTGTTTGGGACCTAGTGAAGAACACATTGGCTCCACAAGGGAATAAGGAGTGGAGTGGAGGTCAAATTGACATTCTAAGTAGTGGGAATTGGTAGAAAAGGGTACTGTGTGTCCACAAGATAGCGATGAAAACCACCACTCATTAGTGTTGTTACATGTAACATTAACACTTTTCTTTTAGAGAGTTGCTTTTTAGAATAGAGCATTTATTTTATATTCAATATTAATTCACCTCTAAATTCATTTTTTTGTTATAGCAATTAAAAGGATAAGAGAATAACATGCCTATATCACTGGTAAGATTCCCTTCAATGCTTAAATTTAGCCCACACTGGGAGGGAAGATTGACCATCTTCACCCTACACTTCTTATTCTCAGCACATTGCATTAATTTGAAATCAGGGCACCTCCAAAATATTTCTTTCAACTTGTCTTTAGATAGACTGTTAAGATGGTTTGACTTATCCATATAATTGGTATTTTTGTGTAAGCAAATAATAAAATTAGGGATTGCACACTAGCCATGTCAAATGATCTCAAGATTGAATGTCTACTCAAGCCCTATGGCGAGGAACATGGACAAGAAGAGCCTCTTGAATATCATATTTTTTCAATAGCATGGAGCGCCCCTTATTTCCTCTTTATTGCTGGTGGTTTCTTGATAACATCCAACACCTTGGAACCTAGAAAAATGCACTTTCAAAGCTCTAGAGTGTCACATATAATTCACAAGCTTGCTAGGTGAGATTGGGCTTTAATACTCAGCTAATGTGTTTGGCTCCACATGAGCAACATTTTTTATATTTTCTATAGGGGCAGCCTTGGAAGGTACTTGCATGACCAAAAAGGAGGATGATAGCTGCTCTCTCAAGATCAAGTGAATTATTTTATTTCACTTGACATTTGCATTGATAACCATTATTGAAACGTTTTGATAATAGGATGACTTTTAAGCATTTAAATTTTATTGGAGGGATAGGCGGTGAGAAATATTATACCACCTAACACTGTTGTCTGAGAGATCTCTAATAATTACTAGACTTATTTATGGAATTACAAATAACCTTTTTTTAAATACCCAATTCCACAATAGTCAGACTAACATGTCAAAAAACTTGCTAAATCAAGAGATGGCCTATGTTAAAAGTGCCCTCTATTTAGCTAATAGTTTCATGCAAGCTAGCTAATTAAGGGCACCTATCAATTAGGGCCTGTAGAATTAATCTTGCCAAAATTCCATCCCTCTCAAAAAAATTAAATTACAACCCCTCTCTCTCTCTCTTCTTCTTTTACTTATTATTTATTTATTGTTTTTTTATTATTATCAATATTTTATTTTATTTTAGTAATAATATGTCATTTTGTTTAGTGGGAAATTCCTAAGAATAATAATGGCAAGATGTTCAATTTTCCATAAAAAAGTATTTGATTAAAAATTATACTTGGAAAGAGCATTGGAATAAAAGTCACATTCGTACTAAAAAGCGTCTACTATTGAGATAGCGAAGCCCTATACTTTGCTCCCATACCTTCTCATTTTTTACATCTCCTATCATCACAATTTACAATTTTGCAAACTGTCTATTTGCCATTGGCTCCACATGATAACCATCTCCATCGCTGCATCCATGGCTTGCGGCTCCACCACTCTGCTCCCATCTAGTCTTACCCAATAATGACCACAATTTTTGAAACCTTTTTGCAATCCTGTCGGTATTTTTATCCATACACTTCATGGTATTTTGTTTTGTTAAGAGGTATTACGTTTTCAATTAAGATCTTTTTGTTCATTATTTATTAGGTTTAGGTTTTTTTTTTTTAATGAAATTTGGTTTTGTTTTTTTAATAATTTTGCTTAGTGCTAGATTCATCTCACAAGAGATAAAGAAAAAGAATATGCCATTTTCACCATTAAAATGTTGACACCATGAGTTTATAATTTTGTAGAGTATTGAATTTAACATCTTACACTCATTTTGTTTATTGTTTATTAGTTTTAGGTTTATGTTTTTAATGAAATTTAGTTTTTTTTTTTTAACTTTATTTCATGAATATTTTATATTAAATTAGATTTTAGATACTTGTTTAGTATTTATATAAATATATTAAAATATATACTACATTAAAATAAATTAAATAATATAATATATTAAAATATATAATATATTAAAATATATAATATATTATATTATATATTAATTAGCTAGAGGTGACGAAGCCCCAGATTCATCTCATAAGAGACAAGAAAAATATTATACCATTTAGTAACGTGTTTATTGCTGACATACACCTTGACAATTTCCACATCGTGATTGTTTATTGTTGATGTGGCACAAGACCTTATCACAATGAGAGATAAAGCTACTATACCCAAAAATTCATATACTTCACCATGGCTAGACCTCGAGGATGCTCTGTCCATTTTTTGTTTCTTGAATTTTGAACATACATCAAATTCCAACCACTTTAGATGCAAATATGTAAGAATTAAAATGATCCTTGGTAACCTGATGTAGTTGGATTGAAATCTATAAATGGTACATGTTTTGTGAGTAGGAAATAGATCGTGTCTATAACCATAGACATATGTGCAAATATGGAAAATGTTTCTTCGAAGATGAAGGTAGCAAGGTATGTTCCATAAAATGCTTCCACCAATTACGAATAACTCCAAATGTATATAATCATTATTTATAACATAGAAGTATCCATGCTGACACTTACAATTGTAATTTCTATTGTTACAGAAATATAATAACCAAGATATATATATATATATATATATATATATATATATATATATATATATATATATATATATATATATATAATGTAACTATGCATTTGTTGCACAAGGCCTTTATTAAAATTGTTGAAGGCAATGGTGACATGCATAATCTTGACTTGCATATATGGAGTTAGATAGAGTTAGTTGAGGGGCCCTCTATATATAACTAAACTATAACTAACTCTAAAATTTAAACTCCCACATAGAGTTTATTTTAAATAGAGGGCCAAAAAAACCACATCTATATAGACAACCACCCCCCCCCCCCCCGCCCCCCGCTCGTTCACCCTCCCCCACACTCAAAAAAAGATAAGTATTCATTACGATCAAGATAAGATCCTATTCACTATGCTCGAGAGTCCCATATAGATATAGGGGAATATTCTCAAGAAAATCCAGAAATGCCCATCTAGATTCTATATGGCAACATGAACGGATAGAATGAAGACATGGATAGAAGGGACACCCCACGGTATATATTTTAATTGGCAATATTTATAATAACTTTGTTTATAGGGAACCCCCACCCCATTTTATATATATATATATATATGTATATATGTATATATATATATATATATATATATATATATATATATATGTATATATATATATATATATATATATATGTATATATATATATATATATATATATATGTATATATATATATATATATATATATATATATATATATATATATGAGCCATGGGCTCTAAACATACACAAAGCACAAGGAATGACACTCAATAAAGCAATAATTGACATTAAAGATATTGATTGCCAAGGCTTAACACTTACTACCATATCAAGATTATGTTTAATCAATGACATGTATATCTCTCCAACATTTATTTTTGAACACTTTGCAAGAATGAAAGAAATTAAATATGTAAATCTTTGAAAATCAAAGGAAAACAAATTGACATAATTATATCTTTCACACCATTCACAAGAATTCTAGCTTTGTAATTATTATTACAGACAATACATCTTA